>JAECUM010038472.1:0-27984 GCA_016617855.1 Megalonaias nervosa
AGATCAAATGAGATCAAATGCTTTGCTTTGCACAGAAATATACAATATGTCTTACAAGTCAGTGAGTGGTCAAAGGTGCAGTTTGTGATCTTTTTCGCAATATGTGCATGTTGATATTGTTACCCAAAACTTGGGACTTCTACCTGCAGCTACATTTGCATTTGCTGCCCATCCTAATCTAAATATAAACACAATATGAAATTAAAAGATGTCAGATCAGTCCCAATGTATAACCACGCCGCACTTAAGGTTTAAAATCCTCCAATCATGAGTCAATTCATAACATATCATAATGAAAATACAATGTTAGCAAGGGTACAAAGGAAATATACATTAGGAAAAGGTAATGTGTTCTTAAAACAACCCACAACTCGGTGCAGTAATATTTCTTTTTTATTATTATTAGGCTCAATCTTCGATTATGATTTGTCAAGTGGATCGAGGCTGCAAGAGTTGATTATTTTCCATACAGATTATTGACAAAGGACTCTAAGAGCCAGGTAGTAAGATTGGCTGTGCAATGTTTCGTTTTTAAATTTGACCGAGAATTTTATCAGTTCATTCAATTTCTATATAGATGACGTATGTGCACTTACACCATTTCCATTTCCTTTCCTACCTGGTGCATTTATCAATTGCCTATCCGATCTGAAACTGTTGATTAAAGAGAATTTCACCAATAGCGTTAGTTAAGAATATTAAACAAAAAATATATTCTGCGAAGTTTCCCATTCGAGTTTCTTAGCATGTTTTCTCTAATGCTTATACATCTTTTGTAATGGTCCCATAATACACCAAACAGTTTTTTTTTTCTCCAAAGTTTACATTATAATTAATTATCGGTTTGATTAGGTAGCATAAGCTGCGAATTAGAGAATACACTGACAGAGTAGCATGGCTGTTTTCCTGTTATAACGTTCCATCGCGCGTTTTAAATTATTTATGAATTTAACTCCAGTGAATTATAGTTTTTATTTTTCACAGAAAATCCACCAAATCAGCAATTCATGCCATAGCATATAAACGCTGTACGTTCCTGGTAGCTCTGGACAATTCAAAACCTATCACTGATGCATAACTCACTCAATAATGTACAAAGCAATAAACATCTGAAAATAAACATTTAGGTGTTTTGTTTTCAAATGTGATAATGAAAAAATGATTATTCCTTACCGGAAGTGAATGTTTTCTTATAATGAATACGCTTCTAAAGCGAAACGTAAGCTCTAAATGCATAATATTATCAACTTTGAATTTAATATTATCACCGTACCATTTTCTATCAGTAAGTCTTGTCTATTTAAAACTAATTTATGTCTGAGGGATTAAGATTAACCTTAAGATGCAATAATAACCCTAGAGCTTATCGAACTGAATTTTTGTAACATAATAATCAGAAGGAAGATCAATCTCCCTCAACTTATAGTCGGTATATTTTGATACAAAATAAAAATAAAAGTGTTATTAATATTTTTTCCTGTAAGAAATACATAAAAGAAAGAAAACAGTTTTGTTGACGTTAGCATCCATTGCTTGGTACCTCTGGAACGATCAAATTACTATGTTAAATATTAAGGTGTTACAGACAAGATTTACACCTTTATACATTAGTGTTATTTTAGTACATATGTTGGCACATGTTCTTACTTTATAAATGTCATCGAACAATCCATTGCAATATATTGGAGCAAATGCGTTACTAAAGGGAACGGAAACACATTACCCTATGTTTTTACTTAAATACATAGTGATCATTGAATACAACATATTATAGCTTGAACGATTCTTTTTAAAACCCAACTGAACATCTGATATTACATTCTACTTAGCTGACCATGTCGCTAATGAAGCATTTTAATCACTGTGAATCACTTTAAATGGCAACATACTAAGGTTATTCGTCTATATTTAAATAGACCTCATGATTTCTTTTTCATACAAAGATTTAATATCTATTTCCATTCAAGTCAATATCGTTTTACTGACTGTCTGACACTGATATAGAGACAATTGATATAATCTTCTACATTCTATTATCTTTAAAACCATTGACACTTCAATATCAGATGTTCTGAAAACGCCTCTTATTGTTGTGCTGATGACTATCACTTACCGTGTGATACTTGACACCATTCACAACAAGTATGGCATGATTATGTTTTGGACACCAAACTGCCCGCTTATGACTATGGGATCATTATAATGTTCCTTACTTGAACTTGTAAAGTTTGCTGCTGGCACACTTTATAGCTAAGCATAGAGAGTTATTAAACATTACTGATATCTTACTTTGTTTGTTATCCTTTTTCAGAATTTGGTTTGGATTGCACAGGATATCGCAATTGCCATAGGTCATGTGCATTGCTTTCTAAATGTTCCGTAAGTAACAAACTTGATTAAAGTATAATATAAGCCCTGTACATATAAATGTGCAAATAAATGGTTGTTAAAGCTCTGATATTCACAATATTTACTATGCAAAGCCCAAGAGTGCTGTGAACGGAGAGGTTATAGAAAGACCCACAGGGAAACCAGATCCAATCTCCATTCATTTCTGATAGCAAGGAGATGAAAACTGAGAAACAAATTCACCATCGAGTCAAGTCTTTAAAAGTGACATACTGAAATATTTTGATGATGTTACAAGAAACGTTATTTCTCTTTCTCTGTGGATTCTAAAACATTAGTTTTGAAATACAGTTGGGTCCCTCATTTTTTACTGATAATCATGGCTACCGCCTTAAATATTTCCGATGTGTTAATCATTTCATTTACTTAATTTGGTTTGAGAACAGTCATTAAACAAAATGCAACAAAATAAAATATTGTGAAGCAATATTTGTACAAGCTAATGTTTTCTTTTAAGGTCGCTGTCTTCAATGTATGGTAAATATTGGAACTTCATTTTACAACTGTTCTAATGAAGCGAATATCGCAGTGGTACAACATGGATAAAAATTTCTATGCCAATTGACGGTGTTTGCCTTACACATATGTACGAAAGGAAAACGTATGGTTTATCTTAAGTAGATTAAGGCAATATCACACACGTAAAGTGGAAACAGCTTGTATTGACATTATTGATTGCGCCACTCTTTATAACAAAGTTTCGTACATCGCTCGTATAAATTTTTATATTTAATGAAGAAACTTTATTCACATGTTAGAAATACAAACGTGGAAAACATCTAAGTACTTTGCCAATAAATTTCTACATGGGACAAATGAGTATATAATAGATATGCTCCGATCGATTTGGTTGAATTTGGTGTTACTAAGATCCATTTGGTAACTACTAACTAACCATACGGTGAATAGTTTGAAATTGTAACTGTTTTAGTTACAATACAATGCACGTATGAACTGTACGATCAAACAGGTTCATAAGCCACACTGTCTACTTATGATAATATCTGAACTAATTTGGCTCATGTGTCACTTGTTAATGGTGACAATACCTTGGAAGTTTTCTTAAACAACATACAACATAATATTTTCACTATGGTATGTATTTCCCCTGAAACCAATAGCGCCTAAAATAACCCCATAAAGATTTAGATTATATCGTCCGAAAATATAATGTAAGAAATTGAAGGCACGATATTTCTTTTATAACTTTATTGAGACAATAAAAAAAAAATTCGGAAGGCTCCAGTGAACGTTTTAATCGCATTTTAATTGTTGGCGGGATGTGCAATAGCATTGTGGAAATAATACTTTCATCAATTGCTTTTATGTCTGATATACATGTTTGTCATGTTTATGCTAAAAAAAAATAAAAACAACAACATACGACTGGTGACAATAATTGTACATTGGTGCATATTGACCACTTTGCTATGAAAGGGTATCTTTCTTTTTTATTTCTTATCCCACATCAGAAAGAAAATGACTCAAATGACAAATAAACTAGTATGTGAAACGTCGATTAAATTATAGATCGTTTAATTCTGCATTGAATTTCTAAATCACTAAACTAATAATTAAACGTTGATAATGTATTTTTTCATAACGTGTCGAGACCAAATTAATGCATATAGAGGGAAGGCGATGCATGTTGATCCAGACATCAGACATATTAGCATTATTTTAATTTAATATACCACAACCACATTTGCCGTCTCGCAACCACCTACTCTGTAAAACCCATCTCTTATGCTGCCAAAGGTGTTGGGCAAACTTCCATTTGGATTATATGCTACAAACATGCCTATTTTTTAACTTGCGTGTATGATGATACAGCTCTATTATTTTACCAATATCTAAGTATGGAAAATTACCACATAGTTTAAGAGTCTATTTGTGTCAAGGCTTAACCTAGGTAGATTAAACTATAATCAGGGTGGGCGATACAATGGCAGAAAAGTCCTTCTCTTGCTCCAAGAGTACAGCAGACACACCTCAAGTCATTTTCTTCTCTCTCCTGCCCTGACTTTGTTTACGTTTTGTTGTTGATTTAAAAACACGTTACGCGTGATTCAAATGTCATTTTATTGGCATTATACTAAAGTAAACATATCGTCAGCAAGTTAGTCTCAAGACAAACAATACTCTTGTATTTTCTGGACATCCACATCTTCAACAGGAAACAATTAACATCCTTTGCTTAGTCATGCTGATGATAGCCATATCTTCAATGACATTGTTTCATATCGGTTTTGAATTTTCAGATAAATGGTAATGAAAATACTCCCCCTCCCCCCAAAAGGGCAAATTGTAGCTGTACTTATTTGATTTTTTTGCATCCAAAAAAGTCTACTAAATATCACGATATTATCTGGCTGTAAAACAAACAACTTTGAATTTTATTTAATCATCTATCAATTGATTATCTAATTAGATTTAGGAGAGTTCAGTACTTAGATCTAAATATCATCGCCTTTAGATATATTTAGGAGAGATTAGGATTTAGGAGATATTAGTACGTAAATCTAAATATATTAGCCTGTATAATGTAGACTTCAAAAGGACAAGCTCAAATTGACAACGTATATAGCAGTAAAGAAAAGCAAAAACAATTTGATTGAAAGGATTTTCATTGATCACAACGACGTATATGACAAAATAGCAGATACCTCATGATTAATCAGGAAAACGCTATTGAAATTACAATTTCTCAATATTTAAAATCGCACAGTCATTTTACAAGCATGAACTAAAGTAAGTAACATAAGAGTGAAAACCAAAACGTTTAGTATAATTCAATAAGAGTAATGTTTCATGTTAGGTTCCGCACCTCAAATTATCGACCCATGTGTTCCATAATGATCATAATAGTTATTTTTCATTTGTTCCTTTATTGGTATTTCCGAACGAACATTTATCCCTCATCTCACTGCAGAGAACCGTAATTTTCATAATAATACAATAGAGGTTATGAATTTCTACAAATTGCTTATCTGGTAATGCGCTCAAATTTGTTAACTTTGTGTGTGTTTGTGTGTGTTTGTGTGTGTGTGTGTGTGTGTGTGTGTGTGTGTGTTGGATTTTTATCTTAGCTTTAACAATCTTTCAGTCATATCGCTACAATGTCCGCAGTGTGGCAGTTTATGGCGATGTCTAGCACTGGGGCATCATGACGCAGACATGTAGCATGATGTCCAACCCAGTCATTATCCTGACACCAGGAGGACCAGTCCTAACACTAACCTCTTAATGTTGAGCGCCAAGCGAGGCAGCTGTCAGTACCATATTTTAAAGTCTTTGGTATGACTCGGCCGGGGATCGAACACACGACTTCCCGCATCCGACTTTAACTTTGTTTGACATTCGTTACAAAATTACCCCTAAAAGGTCACACATAAGATCCATACTAAATTTGATCAGCTGGTAGCACTGCTCAGGCCATCCATGAAAATAATCTGCAAACTTGTTCTAAGCCTGTACATTCCATAGCAATGGACAACGCACCTGCAGGATCTGCAGTCTCCCGCACTATTTTGGAAACCACGGCTTCACTTATAGATACATCCGTGGATATAGGTTGCTTTAACAGTCGGTCATTTGTCAAAATCATTACTGCCTGCGGGAGTCTTTCCCAATCACAATCTGTGAGCACGTCGGTCTCCTCATCTGCTCTAATCCATGATATAGTTAAGGCAAACATATGAAAGGCTATTAAATAGATTTTCCTACCATCCTGAATTGAGCTCAGGGTGTGGGTTTCACATTTCAACTAGAAATGCACAGTACTGCTTCTAAAGTAACCATTGTCACAAAAAAGTAGATGAGACTAACTCACAGTAGGATAATAGATTCTCGCTTGGAGCAGGTTTACTAATGTTCTATGTGAAAAAAAATCCTCTGGATTGTACCTTCTTCTTCACCATATGTAAACTAACCTTAAACTTGAGGAGAGACTCGCTGAGTGGAAGTATTATGATGAAATGTTTCGACAAGTGGCTGAAAAGGGGAAGCTAATTGAGGAACTACAGATCTAGAATTATACATGAAGGTCATGCTAGAGTCCGGTCATAACAAATCTAAGCAAAGCAATGCCTCACAAACTGCAAACATAAAGTATCCGAAGGAAGTTTGCTTAACCTACTACAAAAGTGGTTGCTGTTCTGCGGGACTTTCAGAAAATTTTAGCACAAGTGCTGCAATTGTTTGCGGGAGCACTCACTAACTCGCTGCCCCAAACCAATTTCTCATCCCTTTAAGGTCTCACAATACAGCCAGTAACCGCAGCGACCTAACAACCAGCAATTTCGTTTCCAAAGATTTGAAGAACCCCAAAACACATACCCAAACAACAAGAAACCAACCGGTAGATAGGGCTCATCATTTGCCTACCCGAGGTCAAATTTGACAGCTTGCAATAGTAGCTCCAAGATTTTGATCATACAACAAAGGAATATCTGCTTCTAGGTTTTCAAAAGGGTTTCGATGTGGGATTTATGAGAACATTGCAAACGCACACAAACTGGCTCAAACTAATACCGGAATTACGGAGAAAAGATACAGAAAGAAGTTGCATCGGGTCGCGTTCTGAGATCTTTTCGTAGAAGACTATTTCCCAATTTAACGATTCGCCATTGGATTTAGACAAAAAGAAAATTCCTTGATCCTTCAGACTATTTCATAACTTCTCCTTCCTCTCGGGCGATTCGGTTAACAATGGAATTCCAACTCAACTGTCAGCAGTTCATTACGAAGGTATTGATAATGTCATTACATGTATAAGGCAGCTGGGTAGGGTGTGTGTGATGGCCAAAACAAACATATCTAATGCATTCTGGATTCTTCCTATTTGTCCAATGCAATTTCATTCTTTGGCTTTTTGTGGGGTAACACGTGTTATTTGAGACCGTTCGCATTTGCCTTCAGTGAATAGCGAATACAAAATTATAAATAACACATCTGGCACATATTTGGGACGATTTTGTGATACTAAATACATCTCGTGCCAGATGCCAGCACAAGCTCGATCGCTTCCTGACTGTATGTGCCGACATTGGCTTTCCTATGGCTGCAGTTAAAACATCTACCTCTTCCACAACCATTATTTACCTTTGGTACGAATGAAAATTAAACAGTTAAAATCACCCTAAAGGAGTTTCAATCCACCATAGGTACTTTTAACTTTGATTGTGCAGTAGGTTTACTAGCATGAATTTTCCGGAGGCGACTCATCAGTTTGACAATTGGCATTTCAAAACCGCATCGCCATATTATAATAACAAACGTAGTGAATATTTAAGGGCCTGGTAAACATTTTTAACCGATTCTAAGGGTAGATCGATGTTCTTACCTGGTATAAGGATGGCTTTCGACTCATTTGACTTGTACACAGGTGCCTCTGCCTTTGTCGGTTACGCTGCGGTCCTAGGTACACATTATTTCTATGGACTGTGGGACAGGCATAGGCGTATCAAAATCTAATTCTTCAAGAATGGTACCCCATCGCTTTGGCGGTTGAGGTATAGGGAGAACACGTATCCAATAAACGTATCTATTTTCACACTGGCAATCTTGATTTTGTTGAAAATCATAAGCAAGCAACCCTCTTAGGATACAATCTTCATGCATTTCATTCGGACGTTTGTACTCTTTTGCCTTGAATTAAGTATCTTGTTCAAGGAAAACATGTACCTTGTTCACATAACAAACTCGTCAATGCCCTTTCTCGCCAACAGGTTTCAAGCGTCCACGACATTGTTCCCTATAGACTCACACCCTCATTGCAATCCACCTCTTCCAAACTTGCCCAGCTAGAAACAACGCTGGACCATTTGATTAAAAATATCATACACCCAGCTTCACAAGCACCTATAAGCGGTATTGTACTCTAAATAAATAATTCATATTAGAATCCTGGGCCGAATTCTCTCTCACAGCTTCCATAACCAATCCGGCCAATTTCATAGCACACTTAATCAAAATGACATATGCAGCATCTTCGATATCCACTTTTGTTTCTGCATTTGATAATGTGCACAAGCTTAATGGTATAGCAGACCCTCTTCCCCTTTCCGTATTCAAGAACCCATTCAAACCATTCACAAAATCAAACTCCCACATTGTTAGTTTGCCAATTTACAAAGATGTACTGGATAAACTTACAGTTTCTGTGATGCATACAATTTTAGGCCATTTCATACGTAAGATGTATTCAGCCATGTTTACACTGGTTTTTCATGCTTTTCTTAACACAGAACAGATAACAGAGCAAACAACTGCACATCAGAATGATAATTTAATTCAATTATCTCAAGACAATTTTTCTAAAGCGTCTTACAATCATTTTCGACACTTCACAAACAGTTCGGGACAACCATATATTTTGCATGTTGCCGCCCAACAAAATCCTGCTACATGTCCGACCCGAATTCCTGAGCATCGACAGTGCTTTGCTGAGATGACATGCCCTTTATCTGGACTAATCTGAATCCAACTGCCCTTTCGACCGCCAGGAGTATGTGAGGGTACTCTACTGGCTCCTGAACACCAACAGTTAATTCAGGAAATAAGTGGATTGGCTTCAAAGTTTCCTCCTAAAATATAATACATGTTGGATATAGCGTTAATTTAGGGGCGTATGAAGGTGCTCTACTGTCCCGGCCCTACAAGATTCCCCGCTAAAGACAAATGGGCTCTACTAAATGCCATGCAGCAATCTTGAGATAAGATGACCTTAGCCTCTACATCTTTTGGAGAAAAAAACTGACTTTGACTCGTAGGATGTAGGCCAGGACCCCGTTACATTTATATATATCTTCCTTCAGGGGTCGATTCTTCCATGCATGTATTCTTGAGCAGTAAGTTATATCTAATACCAACAGTTGCTAATCCAAGATATTTTTAAAGAAAATATGTAGAATACCATCGGCACTGTTCAGAAGATGAATGTAAAGTAGACATAATTGATAACAGTTGGGATTATGTTGTGGTTCGGGAAACAGTTTCATACAGTCAATAAATCTGCGATGTTATTGGAGCGATATGTTTTGCGTAAGTAGATTATTATTATTTGTGTAGGCTCTTCATAATGTCGTAGGATATACGGTCCTATTTTTCAATACTCATTTGCCTTGTGATGAAATTGTTTGCATTGGATTTATCATTTGTTTCATTATGATTTCAGATCTCCATCAGGTTGTTTAATCATATTATAGCGCTATTATCATGCTATATTAACGTCCTGCTTTCCGAAAATATAAAGTATCGTATATCATAAAAAATTGTTCTGGAAGTCGCCTAACTTGCCCGAAAGAGTCAAGTGGTGTGTGCATATGTTATAGCGAAATGTTTAATGCATTAGAGAGAACAACTTGATGATTCTGTTTCCAGAAAACAGAAACATAAATGATCAGTCGAAATCTGAAACGTATTCATGAACTTGTACATGTTATTTACATGAACATTTGTATCGTAAAAGCTTGAACTTAATGAAATTGTTTTGACGTTTTAAGAGACGCTGTTATTTTACAAACATTTTAATGACCTGTGTACCTGAGTGAATTATTTTGTGTTGACGTTTGCTTCAGTTTAATGACACCATGTGTTAATGCCATACAACATTTTATACAGTAAAGTAAAGAAGATGAAACAGGCACATATTTAAACTACAATAAAGTTTTTAAAGGATAAATAAGATGTCTTTTTTAAAATATGATGTAATGCACATTGTTACCATTGTAAGGCAAGTGAAGGCGAGTCTGATTTAGTTGTACGTATAATTTTATCTTTAACTCTATCAATGGTTTTATCTATTGTGACTGGTAAAAAGTTTTATTAATGTACCAACTTAGTCAATTATAAGTCCGACAACACAATTAGCTGCAGCGAGAGCATATATAAATGTCCTTGTATGCAATAACCAACCATAATTCATTAATAACGTAATGACCAACCTATTAAAGTGCGTTGACCTGGTTATAAAGGAATAATAACTAAATGATGTACCCATGTTTTTACTAAAATTAACTCGACATCATGCTACAGTTAAACAAAGTGTATTAATTTCCCGCCATGACTACAACATTTCATCCAAACTGTACTAGTAGCTTACTCGACTTCACTAAGAGTTGTCTTAATCAAATGTTTTATAGAAATATCTCGCTATTGGAATGACTACTTAATAATTCTATAAGGATATAAACAGTACAGCTAAGGCAGATAAAATGTTGTTTTCAAAAAATGTACCCGGGTGAACTAGCATGTTGTTACATGCTGTTAACTTTAAGATTTGGCACAGATGTTAATTATATGGCTGAAGTTTTAAAACTATGCTTCTTTTGTATATTTTTAACTTTGACCGAACATGCCTAATATCACTAGATTGTACTTTGACCACAAGTAAAACAGATTTAGTTCTTTCAAAGAATATTTAAAATGCTTCCCCAGAACTTGGGATTGACATGGAAGAATGCATTACATTTATTTACGCTTGGTACAACATACATTTTTATATTTTTCTTGTATACGTCTATTCCACCTTTTAAATGTTCAAACACATCACGTAACAACAACAGTGCCTTTTACACGAATTATTTAATGGAAGAAGAAGGTGATTCCCCGCGAACTAAAAACTATCAAGACAAATTAACGCTTAAATTAATTGTAAGGAATGCTACCTGCATTTAAGGCATGAGTCCCAGGCGTTGATAGCATAATAATGTCGAGTTCTACGATCCAAACAACAAAACTTTACTTAGGTCCCTGTACATAGAAAATGGCCATATGCGTCTACCCGAGACATTGACCATGAGTTGAGGTCAATAGATATCAAGTTGATATCTGAGGTTATACTTGCATACCAATTAGCTAGTGATGTCCAAAATGTAATCCTAATCGTAAATATCATCATGTCTTATCCCATTGTCCTTTCTTAACATTTAAACATTTCTCGCCAAATAAATCAATAATTAACTCATTTTTTACTTTTTCAAAGGAATGAACTGACAATATTAATCAATTAAATCTTCGCTTAAGATTGAAGTATGAAACTTACATCTCCTATGTTACGTTTAAATTGCAAAACATATTCATTGAAGTTTTAGATTGCTATGATTTGACATCATAGGAACGCCACTGTCCAAGACAGAAACGTAAGCGCCGTCATCATCTACGTTTTTGAATAACATACGTGTCATCCTGTTTACAGCCATTATTGGTATCACACTTTCATAACAATAAATGATAATTCTAATTGGATGATAATGTGAAAGCCAAAGAAATGTAATTAATATTTCATGACCATTTTAGCATCACGTGTCTTGTCATCACTTGGCTTGCGAATGAAAAATAGGTTCTGTAATAAAAAGAGGAATGATAACGTGTAGTCTGCAGTGGATACATTCCTATCTCTTGATGATTGCTGTATTGAAAACAAACTGCGCATACAATCCAGTCTCTTCAACAGTGTGCAATATTATCTTGTAAGTGCTATCTAGGCAAACTTTTCTTTTCTTCTGGTCTTATAACACACATTCAACTAGGTAACCTTTCACTATAAGCTGCCACACAGCAGACGTCGTAGCCATATGACGGCAAAATTGTTAAAGCTACGTTAATTTTCCAAATCACACACACACACACACGCACGCACACACACACACACACACACACACACACGCACACACACACACACATACGCACACACACGCAAATCTATGTTTACTTTATACATCCTGTATTTTCTAAAATGTCACCGGCCGGCATGCAATCCCCTTCGTCCACTCTCACAAAATGTTAATAAGTAGCATTATCAACCTCATTTTGGCATTCGTCATCGATTGCAATTCAAATTCATCCCTCAGCCGGAAAAAAAGTATTTTGGCTGTAAGCACCAGTTGTTGAGAGTTAGGGGCGCAACTGAGAATCACACAGTTGGTAATGCAAACTTCTGGAACAATGGTCAAGGAACGAATCTTATTTCGAGACGAGATATGAAACATGCGTGTAAGCAGCATAACTTTTCAATGCTGTCAATCATCCACCATTAACGTGTGTTTAAATACGTCATTCGGTGGCAATACAGAATTACTCATTCATATGCTTTAAATAAGTAAAGAGCGATTTTAAACATAAATTGATGTAGAAAATATACGGTAATGAGTGTAAATATTTAAGTAAATCAATAGAAGATGATCAGTTGAGAAACTAAATTAATATTTGTTTTCCTGTGACGAACAATGAAAACCACTCACATGGAATAACAATGCAAATTAAGTAGACAGGTGGCTTAGAATAAGAAGCGTAGACAGTGTGGTAACTGTAACTTCTACGAGGAAAGAGTTTTTGTTACTATGAATTATAAACTTATGTTCTTTTTCATTACCGCGTGGAACATGTGGTACATAATTGTTTTTTTCCGGCGCGCACGTGTGCGTGGTAAAGGTCCGAAAGGTATGCATAATTAACTGTAATATGCAGTCTTGAAGACTTTGAGACCAACAGTTTGTCAATAAAATTCTTACCTGAATGCTAGGTGTTTATCTTATAGCTGGCATAGTTCGTAATGTCCTCTGACATGCGTTAATTGCTAATGTCTGCAAAAGACCAAATATTTGCAGCCCCAAAAAGAGTGATACTTAATTTAAATATAGTTGCATATTGAAAACGAAATAATTTTTTTAAACATAAGTGTAAAAGTAAGCAATTTGAATTAGATCTCTTTTAAAAAAAATAACCTGAATATATATTTTAGACAACCTGTGAACTGAAAAATGGCAGTCTTTTATCTTAGAATTAATACGTGCGTGTTGGACAAGAGAACGCCCAATAAACACTTAGAAACAATGTCTAGTAAATTACATTGTGTTAGTAATAGCTATGCAACCAAGAATTTAAAAAGATATTGGAAACCTATTTATAATACCGTCATACCATAAAATATATACACAGTGAAAATATAAACAGAAAATATGACAATAGAATAAAAAATGTATATGACAAAAGCGGAAGGAGTTATATGTAGAGAGGGCCGTAATTAATGTACCATATGTGCTCATATAATTCTGATCGTTATTATCGTTTTAGTTATAGCAAATTGTCATGTACATCTTTAAACAGAACATTTGCAAATGAAAGAAGTTTATTTATAAAATTTGTTTTAACTTTTGTGCTCCTGCGATTGTATGCTGGACAATACTTTCAAAATTACATCAAGTCAAGCTTTCATTTCTCTCATTTATCTGTCATCATAGCTTCATATATATAGCGTACGTTTCTTTCACTTATCAGCTTAGCAACGAAACCCTACAAGTTCACAATAAAATTTTGATTAGGGTCTCAATATCAAGTAGGCAAGATATCAGTGAGAATACAGACGATATGAGGCAGTATAATTATGCAGTGTATTGATACGAAAGTATGCTATTCATATATGCTGACCTATATTCGGCTGCTTATTGGGAACGAACAAAACGTGAGACATCATATCGCCTTAACCTAACGTGTCAAATACACAGGTAAACTCCGTGTACTCGACTTTACTTTTCTGATAAAGATAAACAACAAAACCGTGAATCGAGTGTAGCTGGTTGCCAGAGTTGTAGATAGTGAGCGTGGATAAATAAATGTGCGCATTTTTACGACATGGAAATACTAAAATGGAATGAATGTATCGGATATACCTGCATACTTGAATTAATAAAATAAATAACAACTAAAGAAAGAAAGGATGACAAAGCGAGCTTTTGGTAAATTACAATACGTGAGGCATATGTCATAAAAGAATAATCACTTTCCTAACATATTCTAATGTCATGCTAAAGAAGCAACTGAGTATCGGGACAAGTTCAAAATCTCTGGGATATCCCTCTCAAAAATAGCTAGGCATATTACTTAAGCAGACAGATAAATTGATTGATTGATTGACAGCCTGAAATACTTTATTTTCTAGATCATACGATAGCTGATATGAGCATAGAAGATTCAGTTCAGTGGCCGCATTGAAAAGTAGGAGTTTAAGATTTAGAAATAAGGAATACAATTAGTGCTTTGAAAATAATCAATTTTTCCTACCGTATTGATGTTACTTTGGTGTTTCACACTTTCCGCGAGTTAAAAGACCTGTGAGTCGCCAAACGACGGTGTATACAGGAAACAGTTGATTTCGAATCATAATGTGTTCCCTTTGGATGTTAATAATAGTGTGTTGTCATCCAATTGTTTCCTCTTAATTTTATTATTTTCCTCACTCATTGTTCATTTACGTATTTATCCTTTCATGTATTAATATACTGATTGTTAATGGAACATATTTGTCAACATTCTAGAAATTTGCAATGGAGAAAAGGGAACAAAGGCTGCCGAAACACTTAAGGAAATAATAAACAATTAGCTGTTGCGGACAAACGTACTTGCTATTGTAACACATTTGTAATAACCCGTATTTATGAATGTGGCATAGCCTACAAATACTACAATTCTACAATTATCACTGGCCTTAATTCTGAAATTTAAACACAGTACTATCTACAGTCTGAGTTTTGCCTAAAATCCGTCAACAGTCCGAAACTAAATATAATTTGCTATATATCAATTCAGATATTATCATTCAAGTATAAATCGTTCGGAAAACTGTTTTATAATATGTCGTATTTGATATTTACATTTGTCAGGTAAATGCGATTTTTCTGCTCATTAGGCAATCAACTTTTTCAGTCGAAAATACAATAAAGTCTGTGACCTCATCCGAATTATTTAATTTGTTTCAAATCAAGTCATATGGTGACTTGGCGAAAGAAATGTGTTTTATATGTCTGGGTGGTGATTCTTCTACTTGCTAAAATTATTCCAGCGAACACTGCTCGAAGATTTATGATGTATTCAAATGTTCACGTTAATTATTCAGGCTAAAAGATCTTTTGTCTTTTTATAGTGTTAAGATTTAAAAATGTATCACAGAAAGGTGTTTAAAAACATACAGGTGATAACATAACATAACAACTTGTAATTAATTAATTTCGAACGATTTAGTCTATAATGAAAATGAAGTTTTCGTAGAGACGCACCTTCTCTTTCTGTTACCTCAGCTATAAGAATATATCTAATTTACATTGAAAGCAAGCCGTGGTTCTAAATATTATCTATGCAATTTTCTAGGATTTGACAAAGTAGTTTGACACATCAGTAAAGATTTGCTTGTTTTTCACTAGCTTTAAATTTTGTCACTGACAAAGCCCGAGCATACATTAAATGTAATCAATTTACTAAAGTTAATGAATCATTCAAAATAGGTCACAACCCGCCACTTTTATGTCAAATCTAAATTAACACGTGTGTGGGCAAATGGGCCGCAAAAAACCTCTTGACCCGAAGAATAGCCATCAAAATATGCGATTTGATAAAATCCGAAATACGATGAGCCCATCTGGATAACATTCAACATCTCTGCTATAATCTTTAATGTTAAGAGTAATCCAAAATTTTGTGTCATTAATTATAGTGGACTTTAGGTATGAAAGGAAACCAGATCCTGACAGTAAATAAAAAGTCAGATTTAATTCCACAGTTACATAGTAAAGGTGCATAAAGGCAAAGCTACAGACACCAACAGAAACTGTCGCTACTCACAACCATTGGCAAGAAAGGTATTGTTTCTTAGTATATTGAAGAGGGAAATATATATTTACTATGCTCTTAAATACGGTGAGAAAATCGAACGTTTAGAAAATATTGCTGATATATCGTGAAAAACAACATCATGTGTTTCACATTCCTTCCAGAGTCAACGATATTTGAATAAATGACTTCAATTGAGAACGTAAGGCTCGATTACAATTCTTTATGAGATGTATAAATATTGAAATAATCTTGTCGCTCGTTTTGAACAAGCTAATCCCTCAATTTCGTTGAAAAGAGGACATTGGCCATATATTTATTTATTTATTTATTTATTTATTATGATCCCTGACTATTGACGCAGTTAAGTATTTAAAGTTGCACAATATATAAATGCTCTGAAATTAAATACTGAATATAGCTCCTGCGATAACGCGTAAATTGGAGGGTTTCCTTTTGCATAATATAAAGATGGATTTAAATGGTTGTGCTCGAACATATTTTTTAAAGTGTAATTATATTATATGTGTTAAGTTTTATGACTTATAATAATTGTACTTGAGATATTAAATGTTGAATGATAGCTGTACGTTAGTAGCGGTCATCACTTCCCCAATGTCAATATGGCAATAAAAATAGAAGACGAATACATATTGCAAATAGAACATACTCTTTTAGTTAACGTTAGAGAATATCTTGAAACTGAGATAAGTATTTCCTAACAGATACATTAAATAATATGATTTATATATGGCTAAAGTCAGTTCCGTCTGTATTTTTATATATTTTGCTTCAATTATGGATCAAAGCAAACACATGCAAGCGTAAATATTATGGTGGTTTTTTTTAAACCCAATTGATTATCGAGGTTAAAATGTACCATATTTTAAATCGACACTATTTCATTCTAAGATCTATTAAATGAGGAGAATCAAACATGGAGGATCATTCAGTAATTTTTGCCTCTAACCAGCTATCATAAATTTCTTACTTTTACTGCAACACTGCACTTATACGCGAGAGATACGCCTGATATTCTATTAGGATTTTCTTCCCTGGAAACACAACGCGCTCTTCAAAAATAACATTCTTGGAAATAGAGACTTACATTTTCACTTTTTATTCTGGGAAATACTTTATTTGTTCAGTATTACAAATCTTATATCTTCTGACTCATCTCAGTTATTTATTTTAAAACCACTGTGTATATGAATAATCTGAAATTAAATAATCATTATATCTCCTACGATAGTGCATAAATTGGTGGGTAATTTCCTTCGCATAATGTAAATTCGAAATAAACGTCAGAAAGACGGATTTAAATGGTTGTGCTCGAACACATTCTTTAAGGTACAATTATATCATATGTGTTAAGTTTTATGACTTATAATAATTTGGCTTGATGTATTAAATATTAAATGATAATAGTTGTACGTTAGAAGCGGTCATCACTTCCCCAATGTCAATATTACTATAAAAATAGAAGGCAAAGAAATATTGCAAATAGAACATACTTTCAGAAAACGTTAGAGAATATATTGAAACTGAGAAAACCATTTCCTAACAGATAACACCTAAATGATATGATTTTCAACCATATATGGCTCAAGGCAATTCCGTCTGAAAGGTTATATTTTAGCTGCCAATTATGGATAAAAGAAAACACATGCAAGAGCAAATATTATGGAGTATTTTAAAACCCAATTGACTACCGAGGTTAAACTGTGCTATATTTTAAATAGACACACTATTTCATCCTAAGATCTATTAAATGAGGAGAATCAAATATGGAGGAACATTCAGTAATGTTTGTCTCTAACAAGCTATCATAAATGTCTTACTTTTATTGCCAAACTGCACTTATTCGCGAGAGATACGTCTGATATTCTATTAGGATTTTCTTCTCTGGAAATATAAAGTGCTCTTCAGAAATAACATTCATGGAAATAGAGACTTACATTTTCAGTTTTTATTCAAGGAAATAAATTATTTGTTCAATATTACAAATCGTGTAGCTTCAGACTCATCTCAGTATCTTATTTTAAGACCAAAGAGTCGTAATAAAAGTTTTAATGGAATTTGCTGGTGGATGAATTTTGTATAATGATCACATCTGCCAAAATCAAGATGTAGATGCTACCACTTTTGTCGACACTTGAAAAAGATTAGGACGTAATAAGACGTTTTACGTACTGGACCTACACAACTTTTCACATGTCTGTTGCAGAGTAGGATATGACATTTTATACAACAATATCAACACGGTCACCAGCACCGCTAGAGTCATTAAAGCAACAAAGTCTGTCACACGGTGAACATCAATAATTTACAAATAAAACATATAATGGTTCAGCTTCCCTCAGTTTCTTTGTGTGGAACAGTGCCTTCCTCGAGAAAGAAGCAGTACAGATTCATACAATTGCGACTGCTTCTAATAACAGTAGTAGGTTTCGTGCTTTGACATGTACCGCTTCTATTTTAATACCTCACTTATTCTTCTTTTAGCCTCATCACCATTGCTGCTGCCACTCCTATCACAACAGCAACAATAGCAGCTACTACTACAGACACTACTACTGCTGCTAGTATTATTGTGCAATAATTGGTATTAGGTATTTGATGACATAATTACGTTAACTAAAGGGAAATAACTCTCACTAATGACAAATATTTGCACCGTTGAATTCAAGGGTGATGGATATATGTGTAGATATACAAAGAAATTCATTTACTTTAAAAGTGGTGCTTTACACTGATACAAAGTACCAAGAACAATCGAAATTTATTTCCTACCTGGAAGAAAATATTTGTTTGCTTCACATAAGGTTTAAATGTTTGCAACATTTTTATAACGACAACAAAACAGTAACTTTGAGTGTCAATTTATTTTTGATTATTTGCATCTCTTAACAACGCCTTATTGTGTTAACAACGTCTATATACAGATTTTTTAGAATTATTCAAATGCAGTCTTTTGTTTCATACACCCTGAACTTTTGACACTTGAAATGGGTCGGTCTGCCATGTGAAAAATGAAACAGTAGTTACATTTTGGACAATTTAAAAATTCTGCATTTGGCGGAAAACAAAACTGTTTCACATCAGAAGTAGTTATTTGCATCAAAGTACTACTTGTCCTCGGTAAATTGCTAAAAGAGTTCGGGATCTGCCAGCCTCATACCTTATCGCATTACGACATCCAGATAACGAGGGCTATAATTGTTGTTTTTTTTTTTTTGACAAATCCTATTCTAGGTCTTGCACAATTTATTAATTTCTTCACTTTGCATGTGAGAAATACCCCCCAAAATAAATAATTAATATAAGTTACGGAACCTCTTTACTGAAAGCACATTTACCGGAGGTAAATTCTTACGTCAAGTCACATAGATGAAGAAGCTGGATAATGTAAACACTGAAAAAATATTTTTTATCCTAAATATCAGACTCTAAGAGTTCAAATAATATTCTCTGACGAAGGGACATTAATAAAAGATCCAAAATAATAATCTCAACAACTTGTTATGGGGAGCTCTCGATAGGACGTAAGTCCAACATTGGTGCACTGTTATACAGCAAGAAAAAAAAAAAAAAAAAAAAAAAAAAACGACACCACCCCCTAAAAAAAGGAAAACAAAAAGGAAATATTGAAATTATACAAATCGTTATAACATCCCATCTGGATTTTTCTCAAGTAGATAGAATCATTGAACAGCAATAACCTACCATTAAGTCATCTAAAACCCAAAGAATTATGTTACTCAAACAAACAAGTCATAACACCGCAGACCCGAAAAATTGAGAGACATCCACGTCTGCAAATTGAAACTCCTCATAAACCTTGATATTCAAACATTCTCGGAACAGTGTGGGGACTAAAGATGCAAGAAATTTCCAGACATGAGCTAGCGATTTCATTAGCACAACAACGGACAGAAAAGACGGCATTCAGATCATAGGAACTCAAACGTGTTATTTTTAAAAAAGATGCACAATTTGCTCAATCCCGCAATTTTGGAGGACAGAAACATTAACAGGAATATTAATCTACATGGATCGCATTGTCAACCTCAAAAATTGCACGATGTCCAGTTCCAGAACACATGTCATCCCGTGACCACTCGTGTCAGTGAAATTATCCCGATTGTCATAGCCTACAATCAAACATAGAACGTTGAAACGAGAAAAGCAAAGGAAACGTAACAGATTATCCGTATCAAAACTCACAGACTAGCCGGCTTGAGTCAAGAAGAATATAAATCTATTAACACGTTTAATTTTCTTCCCGTTTCCTTACTTTAAGAGACATTATTCAATAGGATATAACTGGATCAAAACGTTTCCCTGGATTCGAACAGTTAAGAGCTGAATCAACTATGGAATGTATTTATTTAATTAGTTCGAGTCTATTAGCTAGTTGGATAGTACAAATATGCTATCAGCCTGAAAATAAGTACTATGATGCAAACTTTCAGAATGTGACAATGAGTACCCAGCAAGGACATACACTTATATCTGAAAGGCCGAGATCACAGAAAACAGTGAAAAGGGTTGCGCCATTCCTTATATCTGAACTTGGCTTTCATAAAAGGAAGAAAAAAAAAACCCCACAAAGAAACAAAAAGACATTTCCATATCCTGATCACTTTGGTTGTTGCAAAAAGGAAACTATGATACACAGTGACTAATAGGTACGCTTAATTTCTAACTAACCACCAAGCGATTTTAAATGGCTACGTAGTAAAAAAATTACTCAGCCCACTATTTAATAAATCAAGAGACGGAGGAATAGTTCTTGCTTTTTTACGCCTTAAATTACACTACAAACTTTCTTCACATTTGGAACTTCGTCGTTTAAAAAACGTTTAAGGATTCATTACAAACCTACATTAGATCAGTGGGTTTTGATTTGATAGCATCTTAACACAGCTATAAAAGGGCAAGATTATATAAAATCAAATATTTGTGAGTACAATTGGAATGAATAACCTGTGGATTAGTCCGACTAATAAAGCAAACAATATTCAGTGTTTTGATGTCCGATGGAATGTTGGAGAATGAAAGGGATTACAACATGTAAGCACTCAAACAAAAACCCTGATAGCTCAGCGGCCCATGTTTCAGTTATTTTCTTGACACTATTTCAAAGCGAATAAAGAATTTCAAATCGCAAATATTGCGCAAGTTAATTCACCCATGAGGTCTTCCAATCAATTTAAATTCTATGCTTCGGTGCAAACAATATTGTTAAAAAACGGTTATTATAACCAATAAGAATACGTTTTGAAGCTCTTAAACTTAATTTGCTTGCATACCATTTAAACGTGATGGTATGGCAGAATGCCGAATAGTCCCAACAAAAGTGCAACAGTAGCAAGACGTGTTTTGAAAGAAATCCAGATTGACAACGGATTTAGATGGAAATTAATAAATTATTGTGTCGAAATGCTGGAATGTCTGCTTTACCTGAAGGCTTTTACCACGTATGTATGCATATATGTATGTATGTATGTATGATGTATGTATGTATGTGTCTATCTATCTCTTCTTCTATCGACGCCAAACCGGTATTTTTGTACAATATCACGTTCGCATGTACTATGTTCGCAACAGGTAGGTAGGTAGGTAGGTAGGTAGGTATGCATGTATAAATGTATGTATTTACATATCCTGATAAATGGCAAATATGTCGTTTGTAAAACTCCGAAGTGACGTGATTCTAGCTATCGATTACAGATAGATCGGCTATTTTAAGCATATCTTATGACTCCATTAATAATACCATTCAATGCAGCACACATCTTCTCAAATCTAACAAAAGACAAATATGCGGAGACGTGACATTTTGCGTGAAGTGCTATTGCAACGAAAATGTAAAACGAAAATGCAGCTATTACAAGATGACATTTAAGGCAGTAGAATTTTGTAAAGTGCAATCAGGTATTGTTCCCACTTATGTCCCTTAAAGCACAATGACTATATGAAAGCAATACATAGTTGGTTCTACTGGTATTAAATGTATCAACTTCTTAAACATTCCCACGCCATGCATTGCCAAACTCAATGACCCTACTATACTAGCGTACAAAAGTCGAGCCTAATCAAACTCTAACCGTAACCCTTGCAATATCTAGGGCCTGCGAAGGCCTGGCCCTACTTTTCAAATCTCTTTTCAAGAACATACTGTTCCAGCTGAAGAAAGACATTCAATGGCAGCTGAAGAAAGACATTCTGACTTCGGCAGTCCTATCAGATGCAAGATTGTGGTAATCTTATCGCCAACAAATCTTATTCACTACTGAAATCAAATACTACTTAGTGCGGAAAAAATGCGTGCTATTATTCCAGAGACCGGGATGAAAGCTTTCCTGCTCCAGTGAAATCCAGACGATATTACTGTCATTTTGCGAAAACTAGTTCGAGATGAACCTTAGCAGAAATTGCTCACACATCTTCAAGCAAAGATTTCAAAAGACCCATGTCCCAATGTTTTATTGACCACAGGTTACTCGTCCCGAAATGCTACCGTGAACATTCTTGACACAGGCGAGATTTAAACATTGGTCCTCAAGGACATTATACATATGTCTGTCATTGTGATCTCACTACAACGTCGCTACCCTGTTCATGCACTTGAAATACTCTTCTGACAGCGCGCTATACAACTGTTGCTGATTGTTTTAATTGCCCAAGCGTAACATCACTGTACAATGCGGTTACCATACGAGGAAGTTTTATAACCAATTCGGGAGGTGGTTCCACCTTTTGCATAAAGGAAAATCAGGCGCGTACTGACGTGCGATTTAATCGCGCAGCGTTTAGCCAATTGTGATGATCAGCAAGTTTTCTGTGTGGAATCTTCAATCGGTTGCGTTCCGTCAACGCGTATAATGCTACGAGTAATTTCTTGTCCTGAATCAACTTGCATCAGCCATGGCCATGTTAATGGCCCCCTTGCGTAGATTCTTGCAAATGCATCTGCGAACTCTGCTGAACGTTGTACGTCAGATATTCATCTTTGCGCTGACTCGCGATATCGACTATGGCTTACATGTCATTGCTTATGCTTGTGCGTTCTTGCACTCTCGTACCTCGTACTAATGCAAAAGCAAAATATCAACCTGAAGAACTTCATTGGGTGTTCTAAACTTAAACCATTGTCGTGATATTTTTTGTTTTTGCAATATAAATCTGCCAAAATGCGTATGGTGCCAAGAACTCTCTGGCTTTTCCCTTTCTCTCTGTCTGCTGTACAAGCAAATTTGTTGATCACCGCGGTTCCGTTTCAATAACCACGTACTGTGATACACATACACGGTGTTGATTAGAATTATGACGTTGTTCTTCAGTACGTCAACACGTACTTTCTCGCAAATGTGAAGTGGGCTTGCCCACCAGCCACAACTGATTGTCATGGCGGTGTTGATGATCCACTGGGCAATCCATTCACGCACACTTTGGTCTTTGAAGGCATTTATTGCATGGATCATTTACACATCTGTACAACCATTTTATTCATCACGTGTATCTGCCGAACTTTTGCATCCAGCACTTTATGAACTCATGCTTGAAGAATGTTTCTAAGTTAATTAATTTCTCTGATCCTGTATGTCCCAAAAATTGCGCATTACCGAACTTAGTCTGGGCGATCATCATAGGTCTGACTGGATGAGGAAAATACATAAGGTGCTGAATCTCATCATGTGGTTGCTCAAGTGGGATAGAACCGTTGTCTCATAGCCAGCGGTGATATTGTGCCAATAATTTGATGAGAAATAACAAGAAACCCGTACGACACAATCTGTCAAATTTATCACTGACAGAAATGACGAACTCCGCCAATGATGACGTCTGCGTGTCAATGGAAAACCCCAAAACTCATGGTTTATGAAGAATTGAGGCTGAGCATTCAAAATAAGTGCATCACAAATATTCTCATACAAATGTGATAAAAACACCCATCTTAACTACATGACAAAACGTTAAACTGAGATCTTGGGAGTGATTTGCAATAAACCAGTATGTTAATGGTGTTCAACTGGACAGAATCGCAGACAAATATCCATGCCACATGATACTCCGGCGACATGGATTACAATCGTTTCAGAAACGTTTTCCCGACGACGTTTGTATATGTCAAAAGTGTATCGGTACATGTAAGCGTTCTGATTCTTTCCTGAATACACTCTTTTGATGAAAACAAATACTATATTTAGCATGGCACCAGCAGCAAAAAAGATCAGACTGAACTATTAAATCACAGGCGACTGGAATCAATAAAGAAATATCTGCTCGCTCGAGACCATCAAGCAAGAACTAGACAAAAGATGGCTAGTTGCTTCAATTAACCGCTCGACGCCGCGCAGGACTCAAAGACGTTCGCATGAAACTGTCATCATCAGCTTGGATTTGTGTAAAGGTACATGGTGACACTGGGTTGCATACTCTATTTATGGAGTCACTTTCGTATGTTAATGTGTCCATTAGAGGCCCCTCGAGCCATATATGTTATTCGACGCTGCCGACACAAACACGTACTAATCAATCCATGTGAGGGTTAGAGACGAGGATCGAAGCGATCAGCCAATCTGAAAATCCAGTGGTGAACACTCACAAATTTTTATCATAGCATTGATTGATTAAACATCCAGGGAATATCTATGGACGATTGAGGAAATAAAAAGTTCGCGCAGTAAATTTTCTACAAGCGACAGCTTGGCCGCGATGGAAAAACAGCTGTCTGACTTTAAAAATGTCAATCAGGACAATCACATGGGAATATTCAGCCGGTTGCACGGAAATTGCACAATCACGTATCAGCTCCATGCCGGTTAACATTTAAGCGTTGCAGAACCCACAAATATTCGGTAAAAGGTCCGTCTCTCACAACTACATTCGGGGTGTTAATTATGAACCCATGGAGCCGGACAATTTGCCTAAATAGCATAAGCCAACCCAATCATGAAAGTTTAATAAATTTATAATTTCGTACAAAGATGTTTATTAGATAACGAAAAGGAGCAGTTAGATTACGCCATTCGATCGCGTTTGAGATCACACGACGTGTTGCTGTTACTAGCGAGCATCGATCAATAAGCAATCGAATTTGCTCTTCCTCGCCGGAACTTTAGTGCTGCGTAATCACAACTGACAGAAATTCGCAAATGCGTATCAGCTCCTTACCGTCAAAACCTACAGGGATAGAAATACCGCATTGAGAATACCCCTTTTATTCATGTTTTGGGACATTTCATATGATCTTGGATGGTAATTATGATACCTCTGCGATAAGTTACATCCCTACGCTGCTGATACTTTTCGGTTTACTATGCGTCCCATAGATACTCCAGATTTTAGCGATTATGCTATAACCTATCAAAGACCTATAAGAGGGGGAATCAATTTCTTGATGGATTATCACTCACAATTATTATGCTACATTGTGTCTTACTGATGGAACGGAACTAAAATTTTAGATACAAGACTGTGTTTACAACACTCCGAGGGTCATTGTTGCATCCGCTAGTACCAGATTTTGGTTTACTGAGTTAATCAGAGAAGACCAAGAAGATTTAGCCATCAGGTCATTACTTAGCTGTTGCCATCGTCGTTGTAACAACAATGAGTACTCTAACGCTTGACTCACTAGAGTACTGATGTGGTAAATTCAATGATGCAGAGAATAGTGTACTTTAGACTAATTCAGTATATTATTTGAACAAATCGAGCAGTCATTTTGGTTAGTTGTGTAATTAAAATCATGTACAATTTCTGCAAGTACAATATCCAAAGACATTTCAGACACAGTACATGAATGTAACTTAGAGGTCTCCCAAATTTTTTCCATTGCGCATGTTGCAATATAAAAAACTTAAGCTTACACCTGTCACTCTCCCAGAAATTCAGATATGTAGAACGACCACATAAACGATCACGATCGACAACTATAGCGTGATCAAGAACCATATCAAAATGACTGATGTGCCAAAGCAGTAAAATCACTGAAAAACGACCAGGAAAAAATAATAACATGTAACATTATCGACACTCGAGTGTGTGACTGTGACCAGTTGTGGTTAATTTGTGTTGTCTTGGTCGCTATCAATATCAAGTTTGCATTCCCGCTTGAGCAATCCTGTCCCCATATATATTACAATTATCTAGCTATACAACTGTATCAATTCAATATTGTCAGTTGTTAGACTCAAGTAATTATTCGCTCATTCTAACATTAGGTCAGTAATGTCCACGGGGTATTCGGGTGACAATAAGGTCAAAGAAGACATAATTCTTCATTTTGTTTAATATTTACTTAAATCATTGTTCCTTATATTCATCATAAGCTTCTTGTCGCAAACATTGTCATAGAGCTGTGTACGATATTTGTGTGCAAGAACATAACGAAATAAATTGATAATGTATTTGTATCATTCACATGCTAACTGTCGAGAACTAGTTTTGGAAATGACACACTACTATAATTATATATTCTGTCAATCATCTAGTACATGAGATTACCTGAAAGTCTAAAATTTTGATAACATTTAGTAGCGATAGTTGTTGTAATTACGATGCACTGCGAATACTTTCGCATGAGGATGAATAAGGGAATAAAATATATTTAAATCATATTGTCATTTTGATTTCAATAATAATTGATCGACATACCTCAGATACATGATATGTTGTTATAAGACTACTTTAAAACAAGTTTACCTACCTTGGTTATAAATTAATGTTGACAAATCTGGATGCGTGAAGAGTTCTGCCTTGTAAAGAAGACAGGAAAATGGGAACGAATAAGACATCAACGTGAGGCTACTTTTGAGCGTTTGTTCGTACAAACATGTCGAATCAGAGACAACTGCCGCACCAAGTTGTCGTTTTTCAAAAACTGAAAATTTTATTTGAAGCTGTACTACCAAACACTCGATGAGAAACTAAGATAAGACTACATGATGTTCTTGAAACACGCAAGGAAAATAATTCCACTTTTCCAAAAGTGCGAGGATCACATATAGAGTACAATGTATGCCTGTCCATCTGTAGATAACATCTTTCCACAACAATACATGAGTTTATTGGATTCTTGTGCTTAAATCTTAAACGTGTTTTGAATATGAGTATAGGCAGAATCCCATGATTTGGGGAATGCTAGGTCTAAGGTCAGAGTCCAAAGGTTAAAGATGAAATTCTCTTCCGTTAATGTATTTTGTATTCCAAAAGTTGATTCCACATACCTAAAATCTAGCACAATTTTAAATAGCAATATAATTGCATTACCCTTACGGAAAGGTAGCTCTATCCTCGATATACGAAAGGCTGAGATCACTGAACTTTAAATTTCCTACCAGGAGTTTACGTAATTAACATATGTGTACTTAATTATCACTTAATGAATAATAATAATTTTTACTAAATCTCGGGGACGATAGTTTGTAAGCTGCTACTTCTTAAAATTTATTTGTTTTTCCTTTTTGAAAAATCACACTGAGACCTACACGCTACAGCTGAAAATCATGGGCAGTGTTTTATTACAGGGAGTGTCAGGTGATTGCAGTTGAAGCTTTGATTCTGTTCATCCATAATGATATCAAGTCAAATGATAACAGGTCTAGTACATTCAGATTTGTAAACAAAATAAATCGTTAGAAAATTGAACAGGTTCAAATACATGCATGATAAATATTCGAAATCTACTACTACTACTGCTACTACTAATAATAATAATGAAGAGAAGAAAGAGAAATTAGAACCCTCATGGTAAATCACAGTGTTTGTCCTCCAGTTTATTCATGACTATCTAATTCATTAATGCATTTTTATATTTCATCACAACGTAGCTATACCTTAGGGTGAAAATTTGTATAACACTACTAAGGTTAAACTGTTCCAATTATTGTCGTTGTTCTTTTGGGGTTTAATACCATTTCTGAGCGCAAGATAGGTTATAAATGGCGGCCAATATAT
>JAECUM010038474.1:0-13117 GCA_016617855.1 Megalonaias nervosa
AACTGCATATGTTCTTTCTGTAACTGCATTGCTTTTTCTCTCTCTTTCTTCCAATTGCATTTGTGTCTGTTTCTCCTCTTTCTGTCTCTCTCTCTCCTCTTTCTCAAATTGTAACTGCATTTGTTTCTCTCTCTCTCTCTCCTCTTTTTGAAATTGTAACTGTATTTGTTCTTCTTCTTTCTGAAGTTCAAGCTTTCTTAACTCCAATTCCATCTTGCATTTTAATTTTAATTCCTTTACTTTTATGTCAGAGTATGATACAGACTTACTGATCGAAACCAAAACACTTTTATCCAAAACATTCTTTTCTACCAAATACTGGAACAAAATGTTTTTTATTTCTTGCTTCGTTAAAGAAGCTTTTGTCTCAGAAAGATCATATTTTCTGGCAAGTTCAAGCAATTCATCTTTACTCAAACAATCCTGCTGCTCCTGGGTAGGATTTGAAAGAAAGATCTCCACTTTTGATGACATTGTAAAAAATGCTGTTGATTTCACTAAAAATTTCAAAAATTTGAAATAATACTTGGGATTTAAAAACTTCTGAAAACTAAGGGAATTTAAATTTCAAAAAACAATTTTCTGAAATATTTTAGCCAAAATTCATATATCCCGGACGAGCCCCACTTTTCTTGTTACGTGTCTAGGCTCGTTCAAAAGTAACAAGAAAAGAGTGAAGACAACAAGCTTTGTAAAATTTAGCAAAATAATTTATTTCCATAGAAAAGCAAGGTAAAAATGAGAACAAAGACTTGCAGTTTACGAATCAAATCCAAAATTAATCCAAGAATTAAAAATAGAAGTTCAATCAATGAAATGTCCTAAATGAATCACAGTTTGAATCTCGATTAAATTCAAGATGGAAGGAGATGACGTATGTCGTAACCTTCAAAGTGTTGCCGTGTCAACAGTTCTGTGTTGAATCACAATGAATAATATTTCAGTTTTGGAATTCCGAATAATTTTCGATAAATGTCTTTGTCCAAGAATTCTGTAAGGAGCACTTATATGTATATTTATCCAGGGAAATGAATCACTAATTCCATTTTAAAAAAAAGATCCAACTCAAACTGGTCACAACAATTCACCTTTGAGCTTCAAAGGTTTAAAGCACAACTGGCAAATCACTATGATAACATGAGTTATAAGCCCAACTAAAACGCAAAACAGATTCCCGGATGGGGGTCACCTGATCATTTTCCCCAGAGCGACGTAGAAACATTACATGCTGATTATCGCATATGCTAGATATGGCCTTAGCTAAAATCAATGGTTCTTACTCTGGGAATAAAATTAAAAAAGTTGTTTACTCCAAACTCTGATTCCTGAATCGAGGTCAGTAATTATATACAATGTTTCAAACAATGTTTATTAGGTTAAACAGAACTAAATTGAATTTCTAAAAAAAATCAAATCCAGTAGACAAAATTATCATTACAATAACATGTAATGAAATAAAATAAAAATACGAAAATAATTTAAATCTAAGAAACAGGTAACTAAGTTACATATACATAACATTTGGTAGTTAGAAAAGGCTGATGTAACTGAAGCCTTTCAAACGTTAACAGAGTTTAGACTAATGTAAACTTAAGGCTGAAAAAATCGAGTTTTAAAAAATACTTATCATGTTCACTTTTATATCATAGGCATCAATAATTTTGAAAACTCGTACTAAGATTGAATGTAAAAACACATCCATTTTGCAAGACTGAAGACATTTCAGAATAATTACTACCACACTGCACACAAGGAGAATTAATTACCTTTGTATGTGGCTTGTCTTTCAGATATGTAGGTAGTTAGCGGAAACACAAGACTACAGTGTTGATTTCCGAAATAATATAACTTTATCACATTGCTGACATGCCCAGGGTCCTTCAAATAATTATAAATCCCACTAGAACTTGTGAGTTTTCATATTTAAGATGAAAACCTGTCTACTAATCTGCAAGTCACAGAGAAATTGAAAGTAAAGAATAATTACCCTCAGCAACATCTTAAATTCTATTTTGTACAATAATGCCTTACTTTCATTTAAAGTGTATAACAAATACAAATTCACCATTTATTACAGATTAACAATTTTTATTTTACCCAAGACAGCTATTTATTATGTCACATGAGAGTTGGCAAATATCATTGTTTAAGAGTTATGATGTCCTACTCATTACAGTGTGTACAGAAAATGACGCAAGGATAATATGAACACCGGATGTTGCTGAGTAAGTATCATGGGAATCAATATTCAAGGCCACTTACTGAATTATTCTTCTGCTTCTTCAAATTTCAAAATGGATTCTAGACACAATAGTACAATCACAATTTTGAATGGTGTTAATGCGGCTTTGTATTAAAAAATGACTAATACTCCAATATTAGTTTAAATGCAGATTTACTAGATTCATATTAGCAAAATGAAAAGTTAAGTCAGTAAATCAGAACAATAAGAATAGAATGTGCTGTCCCTATACAATAATCACAACTCCAATTGACCTTACGCCAGACGATAGATCGCTCCGCCTACCAAATCACGTGACTTAACCTCAAAAAAACATGCAGTATTTGGCAAAGAAATATGTTTCAGTTTAAGTGATATGTTTATTTAATGTGATTTGTATTATTCTTAAAAATATAAAATTATAAAGTTGCATTAATTATACTGCAGTAGACAATATTTATATATGTGGTTCAAGTTCGTAGATCAATAACCTAAGTGTTTTATTTCAGTAAATAATAGCAATCAATTCTAAAGCTGTTTAAGAACTTATTCATATAAGTTGCTCCAAAAGATGCTGATGTATTTAGCATATAATGTTATCCTTGTTAATTTTATCTGACTTATGTTTATGCTGCCTTGGAAGTATATAAATTAAAAATTAATAACAAAATCGTAAATAATTACTGTTTAGAAGTATACTGTTGTACATAATAATTTGAAGGTCTGCTATGTTCGGTCAGATGGAATTTTGATCAGTGATGTCTGTTGATGTAAATATGTAAATGCATGCTTAATATATCGGAAGATAATTATTTGAAACCTTTATTTTGTATTTCTATATTACTAATTACATTTTTGTATCCCCATTCCCTCCTTCAACCCAATGAGAAAGTAAAGCGTCACTCTAGTGTCTGAAAGATCGAGCCGATAAATCATTAATTTTGGGACAAGCCAACATTAAAGTGTAAATTTTCAAACTTAAAAAATAATCTAGCCTTGGGTTCAGTGCTTCCTATACAAGAATAAGTAATATATGTCAAATCCCGAAAGTTAGGGGGTTCTCCACCTATATTCTTGAAACGTTAATTTTTACATATATATTTTTCAATTTCAAATTCTTTTTGTTTTTGTTCAGGCTATTAACGGGACATACTTTTATGCAAACAAACACGTTGTAATTGCCATCAATTGTGTCTTTATTCAGCTGATCGTACACGCGACAAGTCGTTATCCATCGAAGTTTCGCCTGTGTTTCGGGAAGGGAATACATCTAATTCCTCCATTTAGACGATCTGGATATTGACTGTCAGAATTACAAGATTTCTTTTCACCGTTATCGATCGAGAAATCAACAAATGATTGCAAAATTTGTAAATACTTATCATAATCAATTCATTGTTGCTACAAGCAGCTTGTCTGAGGAAAATGGCGGACTTAAGCAATGCCTGGAGGTGTGTCTAATTTGCGCTCGCTGATTGGTTAATTGATCCAGCGTGATTGACAAGTGGCGATAGGTCAATTGTATAATGCCAGAACATACAATTATTGATTAACAAATAACTGTGTGTGCATTATATTAGGTGGTCTAATGGGGTCCTCGTTTCCTAAGGTGGTCTAATGGGGTCCTCTTTTCTTAAGGTGGTCTAATGGAGTCCTCGTTTCCTAAGGTGGTCTAATGGGGTCATCGCTTCTTAAGGTGGTCTAATGGGGTCCTCGTTTCCTAAGGTGGTCTAATGGGGTCATCGCTTCTTAAGGTGGTCTAATGGGGTCCTCGTTTCCTAAGGTGGTCTAATGGGGTCCTCGTTTCCTAAGGTGGTCTAATATAGTCTTCATTTCTTAAGGAGGGAAGATCTAAATGAATATCTTTTATCTACACAGGATTTAATTCAAAAAAATAAACACCAAAATATTTAAATTGTCTAATGATTTCTATGTCTCCATAGGAGGGATATTCTAAAGGAACAATGTACATCTACCAGGAAAATATTAGGTGGTGTAGAAAGACATGATTTCTTTGTCAATTCGTTAGTTGGAATTGATTAGAAAATACTGTTTGATTTTTATTTTTAAAAACACATTTATTGAAATGGGAAAAACTGAATGTTTGTTTTGCATGATAAGCAAAAATGTCTAGAGGAAATTGACAGAGTTCATGCATTACAAAGCAGTGTAAAAGAATAATCTTTTCTTAACAATCCTTTATCGAATACAAACGTGTAAGAAAACAAACAGGATATAAATGTTCGGGTATAAAAAACAACTGTCAAAATGTCTTCTTCAAATGGACATTATGCGTACACAGAAGTTCATAATAATCGCTTCTTTAAATGGACTGTAGATACAATTCATAACAGAAACAAATTTCTAATTCGTCGTTGGGATGTTAAACGCTTTGTCCATGAGGTACTCACTCATATCAAAGTAACTGATGCTTTTATGCATGACATCGTAGCACATTTCTGTTTCAACACTGACACAGTGACTCACTCGTATCAAAGTAATTGATGTTTGTATTCATGACATCACAGCACATGCCTGTTTCATCAATAAAATAGTGACTCACCTTTATCAAACTAATTCGTGTTTGCATTCATGACGTCATAACTCGTATTTTTCAACACAAAAACAGTGACTCGCCTATATCAAACTAATTCGTGTTTGTATTCATGACGTCATAACACATGCCAGTTTCAACACTAAAACATAGTGTGTCAGTATTTTGTTATCAACAATTTTAATCTTTCATTGCATGTAATACTTCTCCTAACTTGATGAAGTATAAAGCACGCATTACTTAATGTAATTCAACCATATAATTAGTTTCGAGAGTTTAAGTGCTTGTTTCTGTGCTAACCAATATTAAGTCATCGTCCGTTATAGGTCTCCCAACAAATGACGTATCTTTATGGTATTAAAAATATCTTATTTTTGCATATTTTACTGTGGTTCTTTATGTCGTGTTGCAAAACACAGAGTTGTTCATCGATTAATGAAGATCTTTTTAAAATCATTAGTAGCTTTGTGCCACGGTAGATTCTTGAAAAGGATAATTCGGTATGCTTTAATCCAATACAGTCCAAGCTGTGTACAAGTCCATGCTGTTTACAAGTCCAAGCCGCATATAAAACCAAGCCGTATATAGACCAAGCCGTATATAAGACCAAGCTGAGTACAAGACCAAGCCGTATATAAGACCAAGCCGTATATAAGACCAAACTGTACATAAGACCAAGCTGTATACAAGTCCAAGCTGTGTACAAGTCCAAGCCGTATATAAGACCAATATGTATCTAAAAGCTTGATATTTCGGCAATTAATCACATATTTGGTTTTGGTTTTCAAAGTACGCTGTAATTTAGGCATAGTTGCTTATGTCACATTTGAGTTCAAATTAATATTTTTTCAAATCAGATAAATCTTTCTTTTTCGGAATACGTTTTTCTGGTGTTATGGATAGTCTTTGAAATAGTGTGTATCTGTCTCGATATTTATAAAACAATCTGTCATTTTTAACAGAGATATATGATCATTTAGATTCATGTTCACTTCCACTTATATTTGTTTATGATTTTTTGCAGGCACATATTGTCACATTATTATGTTATATAAATTACTGACGTTTAAATAGAGTATGAATGACTTGGGTTTGGTCGCTACATACTCACAACATTCTTTTTATCTTACCTTCTGTTAGATTTACGCCATAGCTATCATCAGACGAGTCTGTCCACAATAAACAAAGAATGTAGCAAGTTTACTACCATACTCGAAGTGAAATAATGATTAAAATTTACTATATGGTAAAGTGCATAGGAAAACCACAGCTATAAGGTATTTAGCGCTGACAGGCCATGGTTTTCAGAATCACCTCAAAACAGGTAAAAGTATCTAATAAACTTATTTCCATCTGAACGAGACCAAGAAATCTTTGCCATCTGAACGAGACCAAGAAATCTTTGTCATCTGATTAGAATTTGTATGATAATGTCCATTATGATTTAGCATACTACTGGAATCTGAACCGTTCAGGCTGGTAGAATAAGAGATCTATTATTCTCAAAGGATAGTACTAATTATTGCCCTCTGTGATTCTGAATGCAATCCATTCTTACCTTTACTGCTCAAGGACAGGTGAAATTAGTCTCATTAATAAAGTACACATTTCCATGAACAAAACAAATATCGATTTTTGTAGCTTTGTATTTTTGCTATATAGAAATTTGTAGAATGTTCTTTGTTGTCATTTGTTATATTTGCTTGTCTATATTTGGACTAAATGGATAAAGTTGCAGGTTAAAACGCGCGCGCGCGCGCAACGTGAATAGCATTGCAATGAACCTGGACAGTTTTCGAATAGCTAGATCAGTGGTGCACAACCCCGCCGGCCGTGTTCTGTCCGGCCCTCAGGGCAAATTAAAACAACACAGAAATCTGGCCCGTGAACAGTAATTATATTAAAGAATTAGAAATCCATTGGGCTACTAAAAATAAAATTATATAAAACCTTCATGTCAAGCAGTAGTTTATTACAACATTTATTGACGTTAATTTCGTTGACCAAGTCGCTGTTGTATAGAACATGTAGCGTCGTGTTTGCGGCCCTCGAGTGGTCTTAGAAAATGCAATCTGGCCCTTGGCCGAGAAAGGTTGTGCACCCCTGAATTAGATCAATGATGAATATCATTAGAAAATTTTTAAACCAATCCAGTTAAGGATAAACAAGAAACTGACCGAAAAGTGCATCATTAACGGTATTAAACCTTAATTTGAAAGAGTAAGGAGTGACGCAAAGTATCTAGGCAATGACTACAAACAGGAATTAGCTGAAACAATGGTGGGATGCTATCGTGTTTCACAGAGTTAACGTTATTGATTGTCGATATATGATCATACACAACCTAATTGATCTTACTGGTGTTGGTTGATAAAAATTTTGAAAAAAGTATTTATTATAATTATCTATTTCACTTGCCTTTATCCAAAGAAATAAGAATCGAGCTAGTCATTGCGCATATTGTGTTAGCTACGGTAACCATTTCATACAGATTACAGTGCTACATACAGTTCATAGACTTATGGTAAAAAGGGGATCTGGAAACACAATTGTCTTGCTCTTCAACTGACTAACAAAAATAATCGTTCATGAGGAATACATTCATAACAGATGATTATTGCTTTAACAGCTGCATTATATTTTGCCTTTCTTTTAACTCCTTTTGATGGAATATCATCCTTTCAAAATGCAGTTATGAAGGTGGAAGGCATTATCGACAGAGATGTTTTCATTCTTATGTATTTGCTTGTTCGTCTGTTATAATTTGTTATCCGCGCATTTGTCAGTTGGAAATCATGTATCTTCTAATTTCATTGCTGGTGAGACGAGAAAGCAGCGTGGTCGAATAACAACCGTTTAGGTCACTACCACCGAGCGAAGAAACAAGTCGTCAAGAATATCCTCGGTTCCACAAAAGATCTCCGCTAAAAACGTATAGATATCTTGTTCTAAGGCAGGAAATATACCCACGACCTTGAGTTAAATGGTAATGAAAACTGGCATATTAATAGTTGTGTCCAGGTAATAACCTATTGTGCCCTACATCTGTGCATCGATGGATTGCTTTCAGAGCAAGAAAGAAATACATTACTTGAGAGCAGTGGCGTACCTAAAGTATTTGGTAGCGGGGGAGGATCCTTCCTTTGGCACACCCACAAATAGTTTTAAAATGTAAATACACAGAAAAAATATATTATGTTTTCAAGTAGATTTTTAAACAGCACAGTGCTATCATAAACAAATTGGAAATAACTTTTTCTTTGGAGAAATTTTCATTTGTTTCTGAAAACTTGTCCTGGTATTTCAACTCTTCCGATGGCACCCCCCCCCTTCCTTTCTGGCTGTCATCCAGGGCGGACCGCCCCCCTTGTACCCCACTTAGTACGCCACCGCTTGAGAGACAAAAGATACGAAATCAGTGTAGATATCACCTGAAATGTAAGAAAGCAGTTTTCTGACTGATATTTGTAGCTTAAAACACGTTCTCGCTCAGACTGGTGGCAGAGCTGCTGCTATAGCACCTCCAATAGATTTTTGGCCCAAAGACCAGGGTTGTTGTCTCTGTCACCATGAATAATTTTTAAAAAAGTCACAGGGGTAAATAGCATTTAGACAAATCCGAAACCGCCCTGTTCAGTCTAACACCTAAAGTCTTCATTCTGAAAACGTATGTCCTTTTCTAACACGAATCGAATAACTTGGACTTTCAGAAGGGGAACTGGAAGTAATCGCAGTGATACTTCTCCCAAATGGGTACGTTTTTGATAACACCATGGAATCCGGGTGTTGAAAAGAACATGTATTCAGTCACGTTTAAAAAAATAAATTAAATACATGTACTTTGTAATATAATTCCTGGAATTTTCGAATAACAAAGTGAAGAAATCGTCCAATTTTCAAAACCTCAAACTGTTGCTTACATTGCTGTCAGTGCAGAAACGTGTATTTTGGTATTTCCAACGACTTGCAATGTACGTTAAGTTTAGCGCGCAGAGCTATTGCGGAAAGTGTTAACTACACTTCATATCCGAAATTCTGTGTAACTTGTGAAAGAGTTTTGCACGAGTTGCCTTCCTTTACATCTATCTTTCTGATTGATTTCAAGTGATGAGGCTGTTTTTAGTCGGGTTCATGCTTGGTATGGTCGCACGATGCATGCGAAGCAGGGAACCAGACTTGGCTGTTTTCTCATATCAAGTGGTTAGTGGATGTGTTAAAATATGATCTTTAACATGTTAAGACCAATTTATGTATTTTTTTGTTTGATATTGTTTATTGTGGGAAACCACTATCAAGTAATCACTGTTAGTCGTTTCAGTCGTTAAGACTATTTTTCTCTTTGGATATAGGGTGCAAGGGACAGTTTTATGCACAAATTTAATGATGCAAACACCTGCCTAATATAAAAATTCATAAAATATAAAATACATGATTGAGGTCAAAAAGGTCCATATTTTTGGATAAGTATAGTAAAGCCAAACGTGAGAATATTCACTTGACCTGACACGTCAGTGGGAATTCATAGAATAAAAGGTTGTTTCACCCCACCCCAAAATTTATACATGCGTTTTTCATGTCCGGAGGCCATTTTTAAGAACACGTGATGCTCACAGTGCAAACACAAGCCCATTTCCTGTGTGATAATTTTGTAAAACAGTGTGCACTTAATAGCTTGATGCAATTCAAAATAGTTGTCACCCATGCAGTTTTTGAGATATTCTACTTGTCTTGAATCAACGTATCTACTGCTATAATTGGCTAGTTCTGCTTCGGAGCTGACTATAGTAATTTAAATGGCTACATACTGTGCAGTGACTACATAAGGTGAACATGCCTCACATCAGTTTCAAGAACACAAGCCGGAAAGACCACATTCACAAATATATCCATATCTTCAATTATTACATAATAATAGCTCAAAAAGTCACACAATAACCTTAAGAAATTTGCCATTGGCCAAATTACGAAACTGTCTCCTGACACCTATACCTTTTTGGCATCCGGGTGTTAGTGAGTGTTTGTATTTCTTTAGGTGAAAGTGCTTCCTTGTTTGACTGTCCTTCCCAGCTGCAATCAAAAAATAATGTTATAATGATGTAATACCTGTAAATTGAATAGAGTAATGAAGAGGTGACATCAGACCTTAATATCGTCCATCAGTATCAATACAGATTTGTGGGGTTGATTTATCGGACTAGGATTTTTCCGTCTAAAAATGTATTTCTGCAAACTGCATGAAAATCGAGCTTCTTTTTGTTCAGTCTTGAATAATTTTACTATTCTTTCCCTGTTAACTTAGACACTATGCATTCTATTTAACCATTAAAGTTCAAGTTTTCTTAATGCAAATTTTAGGCACCCGATGAGTGGCCAGAAGTTGGTATAGTCCTGAAGAGATGACCTCCCTTAAATAATCACGTTCTACTGTCGTCAGTGTGGCGATTAACAATTATCATACATTTTTCAGGTTGAGATGAATGCATCCTGTTCGCGTTAACAGAGAACAGAATAATATGAAACTACGTAAACCCGTGTGAAAAGAACGAACTTTTGCAATTACTGTAGCATTTACATTAATCATGTTTTAGACAGTGGCGTACTAAGGGTAAATGGTGCCCGGGGCGACGATGATGGTCAAAGAGGTCTTGGCGCCCCAAAACCTCTGGCGCCCATGGTTTTGGTGCTCCAAGACTTCTGGCTCCCCGGGCAACCGCCCTGTCCCCCCCCCCCTCGTTAGTACCATATTGGTTTTAGATAAAGCACCTAGTACCGTTCATAATGCAGTCCTAAACAAATTTTAGTGTAAAATACTTTGGCAGAGCTTGTGGGCAGAGCCGGCCTTTCGAGCTCCTCGCTCACAGTAGCCCCGCTCGTCAGTAATTTTAAAAAAATATATCTATAAAGAGAAAGTAATTTTAAAGCGATGGAAGAAATTTTAAGTTCAATATCATACAACACTTGTTTAATAGTTTTATTTCCTAATGCCGTGCTTATAGGGGGCCCCACGCGTAAATTCATGGAGCACCGCCAAAATGATCCAATCGGGCCCCGCGTTTGCTAAGGCCGTTACTGCCCGTGGAAGTTTATTTTGAAATGAGCCATTGCAGTAATGACTCAGAAAATTAGTCTTCATCATGTACAGATTCGATTATCATAGTGCTTGACAGAATCAAGTAAATATTAAAACATCAGGTAATATGTGTGCTGTTTTCTATTATCCAGTTTTAGCTCAGTTCTCCAGATTAATGTATCGCCCTTGCGAAGTTGTGCATGACCAAGTTTGAAATAGACCGCTCCGGTGGCCTTGTAGTTAGACTGTTAGAGCGTCCGCCTCGGATGCGGGATGTCGCAGGTTCGAACCCCGGCCGAGTCATACCAAAGACTTAAAAAAAAAATGGTACTAACAGCTGCCTTGCTTGACGCTCAATATTAGGAGGTTAGTGTTAAGACTGGTCGGCCTGGTGTCAGGATAATGTGACTGAGTGGGACATCATGCCAGATGTCTGCGGCATGATGCCCCAGTGCTAGACATCATTATAAACTGTCACACTGCAGACATCGTAGCGATATGACTGAAATTTTTTTTAAGCTACGTTAAAAATCTAAATCACACACACTAAGTTTGAAATATCCGACTTTTACGTATTACAACGTGAGTGTTGCTTGGACTTGTATTCGTGAAATAAAACTCCCGCTAGGAATTAAATGCATATTTAAAACTAATTTTTTACGCCTTTATGAAATGTGTCTTATTGATCAGATAATCTGACTTGTGGGGTAAAATTCCTCCCGAAAGCAAATATGTAAATTGTAAAAAAAAAAAGTGATTATCAAATGTACCTCATAATAACAAGAAAAAGATAATAAAACAAATACCCCCGCCCCACCCCAAAAAAGGAAAATAAGGTTACCATGTAAATGTTTTTGTTATTAAATTGATATATTGATAGAAGAAAAAAATAAATAAATAAATAAAATAAAGAACTTCAGAAGTGTGGACTGAATAAAACATGTAGAATGAAGAATGTGGAATGCGGTTTGGTGCTTTACTGCACATAAGCACAAGTAGATGATTTATTGCTTGGTCAATTAGTAAAGTGCATTGCCCTAGGACACACTATGGTAGCTGACCATGGATAATCTGATGGTAGTGTTCGAACCTGACTCCTTTCAGTCGTGAGTCCTACAAACTAACCACTGTGCCACCATAGCTCCATTGAATTACTAATCATAAATTAATGTCGCTTATGACCATACGGTCTTGTACGACAAGTTATTACCTGACACCGCAGGCTTCTTAATTAATTGTACGGGATGTAATAAGAGCTACACTCCCATACTCGTTTATGCATGCACCACATGCTGTTTAATTAAAAGGTGTGCGCATGCGCACTAAATTAATTTCTCTATGGGTGGTAACATTGCCACCAACCAGCTAGCTACCCCTAACAGGCACGCTCGTTCGGGGATTAAAAATTTATTAATGTATCATTTCGTGTGAGGAATAGCTAACCGCCTGACAACACCAGTCCAGCGTGCATTATAGCCCGTGTTTTGGGCTTTTCTTTGTATGTATCTCACATCGTAGGAATGAAAAATATTTGGTCGAGGCAAAAGAGGAAACGTCTGGCTGGAGACTCCAAACATCAACTGGAACTGACTGAAACGCCAGAAAACCAACTTATTTGTCAGAGTCTGCCTAGTTAACTAAGTCGGGCTATTCCATATTGCCAGTTGTGTGTAAGCCGCAAGTAGTATAGTGGGGTACCGTAGCGACAATGGGAATTAGCATTACAGACCCCCCCTGGGCCAGTATAGCGACAAGAAATAAAATCTCACCCTGGGCCTGTATAGCGCCAATGGAAAATTGAGTAGAGGGACTAGAACACCCTGGGCCTGTATAGCGACAATGGAAAATTGAGTAGAGGGACTAGAACACCCTGGGCCTGTATAGCGACAATGGAAATTTTTTAGAGCGGCGACTAGGAGACTGTGGGTTTGTAGAGCGATAAGCGACAGGTGGCATGACGTCACACTGGTAACAATGTAGCAAAAAGAGAAGTACTGTGACGTCAGGCTGCCTGAGAGAGGGCTATAGACAAACACGAATCAAGAGCGTTCGTGTTTTTTTTAGTAGAGGAAGGGTTTTATATGTATTCGTTTAGGGTGGAGATAAAATGAAAATTAAGATCTTTTCGAGGCATTGGAAGTGGCCCTGAAAAGGGCCTTTGGTTTTCTTCTTTGTCTTTTTCTAAGTTCTTCTTTCCCTCCACCAACTTCTTATTTTCTGGCCTACACTTTTTTGACTTCCACTTTTTATCTTCTTCTCATTCTTTTCCTCC
>JAECUM010038476.1:0-28471 GCA_016617855.1 Megalonaias nervosa
GTCAACATTCAGAGTTGGAAATGTTTCTAATACGATGAATGACAAACGAGGAAGAGTAATCATTAACCATCTTGATAATCAAAAATATTTTATTTTAATAAAATTTATTGTAAATACGGAAGAAGATATTTGGATTATTCGTGACAAGCGCGATCCCATCCGCGTGCAGTCAGGAAATAATATCTTCTTGAGTAATAAATCTAAACCAGGAATACTAACTGGTATAGATAAACCGTATTATGAGCGATCGTACCCTGTAACTGCGGATGTCTATGGAATATTTCCGCTGAATAATAAACCTGATGTTGGGGATCTCAAACCGATGAAATTGTCATCACCGTTGACAGCATCAACGAGGATAAACTGCGTAGCTGAGCGAGTTACAGAACACTTTACAAACGCGATACGTGGTAATGGTTTAACTGATTTAAAACGTAAAAAAATAAATACATGGGCAGAGTCGGTTAAAGATACCGGAGCGTCTATCAGCGACGTTGCTGAGCTAGAGAAAAAATTAAGATTTCCAATAGCAGTAAAAACGTTAACCGGAGAGATTTTATACAAACCGAAATATACAAAAAATGGAACTCCGATAGATATTATTGATCATAACGCGCACGCATGGACTGTTGCAGTAACAATATTTCCACGAGATAGAACGGTTAAATTTTATGACGGTGATATCTTTGATTTTATCAAGAATATTAGTAAAACCGATCCTGTTTCTGTTTGGTTATTTCAGAGTTCGGAATATAATCATTATGATCACTTTGTACGACCTAATGGTGATATTTATCGTACAGAATCTCTCCATGAGGAAATGGAACATCTTGCGCAACGCCTTTGGCGTGAATATACCTCTGATGATGTCATAGTTAGACAATTATTGAATAACTGTTTTACTATTCGTCAGTCGCTGCTCATTTCGCTCAGGAGAAAAATTCATGGAAAACGACACGATCGGAATTTCTTGAAGATGTCAAGAAAAGTTGTATAGAATATGGACACGGTGGATTATGGAACACCAAAGACAACCATAGTGATGTTATCTCGGTTGATATGGTAGCATGTTATCCTGGGAGTTTTCTTGGATATGGAGCATGTTCTAAATACTTTAAGAGATTCGGACATCCTACACATGACATGACCAGGGTTGCAATAAACGGACCCTTACCAGATTTTGACTGAACAGGATTTGCTCACGTAGAATCATTCGAGTTTAGAGAAGATCTCCATGCGATTGCTTATATTTGGTTCGGAAGACATTTTTCAGAGCGATGTTGGGTTCCGATAGTACTATTGCGATATATGCTTGATGCTGGATTTTTAATATCGTTGAGAGTAACTGAAGCGATTATATCATATAGTTCACAGAAACAAGTTTGGTTACCAGAACCGGACAGATTTAATATCGATGATACCAGGAAAGAATTCCCTGATATTGATGAAGATCATGTCATTAAAATAAATAAATACAGGAAAGAACATGATGAAAAACTTGCAAAAGATCTTGGTAGAAAGATAATCGGTAAGTTTACACAAGGAGGATCACATGATTATAAACGAGCGTGTACAAGATTGATTATGGACGATGCTGAACTAGATTTTATAATCGCTGATACAACGGAGAAAAATATATTTATAAACCGATGTAATGCTTATTTATCAGATGGAACAAAACTAGGTACCATTGTGAGCTATCTTGATGGCGAGTCACCGCAGTTTACTCATTTAAGATCTTCGATGCTAGCGTATGTTTCGATAAATCTATTATCGATGATAAACAGATTTCTTCGTCACGCTGTCAGAGTCGCTACGGATTCATTTTATGTACACAAAAAATATAAAGATTTATTAAAACTCGGTAATGGTGAATGGGGGACATGGAGGATAAAACAAGAGAATATACTTAGTTATTCTGAATCTGCCGATGTTGAAATTGCGGAGACATATTACAAAAATAATAATCAAATATCAAAGTCATCTGCACCATCTGTGTATGATCCTGTATCTAGACATAAAACCGCTTATCTTAATGGGTGTGGAGGGTCAGGTAAAACAACTCGTGCGATTAACTTATTTATGAATAATAACTCAGATATAATTGTTTTGACACCTACACATAAACTTGCTAGAGAAATAAAGCAACGAGGAGTAAAATCATGTACATATCACAGTTTCTTTAGATGGTGCACGGTGTCGTTAGAAACACTAAAAACATTTCTTGAATGGTTATTGACAAAGAATACTGCTGTGATTATGTGTGGCGATAATGGTCAACCACCACCCTTTGTTGGACAGTCTCCACATGAATGGCTAAAGAATAATGTAGATTATTATGAAGAAATACATGATGACCATAGAGCTATTGATGAGCCGCTGAAAGAGTTTAAAAGATTAATCAGACTACAGCCAGATAAAATACAATGCGAGATATTGCGTAAAGTAATTGCAGAAACTTCTATGAATGAATTTTGGACTTTATGGAGACCTGCTGATTTGATAGTCGCCAGTAGAAAAATAGTTCGTGATGAACTACAAAAGGAATTATTTACGTTACATAAAGAAAAGTTTCCGGATCTACCCGTACCTTTGTGTTATCACCCAGCAGATACTCGACGACAAAATATTGAAGTTGAAATACCAGGTGCCTTGGTTCCACCGAGGGTACAGAATCTTGTCTTGAATGATATCGTGTTGGTTGCTGTTGATGTTGTTGAGAACGCGTTGAACATGGATAAATCGCCATGGACGTTATGATACGCTATAACAATTCACTCGTCGCAGGGATTAACTATAACTGATACTAGAATCTGGATTGTAGATGATCGTATTGAATGGTCGAATTTAGTCTATCTCGCCGTATCTCGAGTCAGGAGAATATCGCAACTGCGTAGGGTTATTGTAGATTACGTAATAACTGAAGGAATCACTAACAATGTCGATATCAATAAAAAATTAGTCAGCTATAAGCAGTGTGACAAAAAAAATAAGCGTGACTTTGATCTTGATGCTGAATTTATTATAACAATAAGACAATAGAATAATCATTGCGCAAGTTGCAGCTGTAATATGTCATGGCAGTGTTTTAATCCAAGACAATTTACCGTAGACAGAATTAATAGTGATCTCGGTCATACACGTGATAATGTGATGCTGACCTGTCTTGAGTGTAATCGACGTCGAGGTTCTGGACGTTTACAAAATTGAGCTTGGTAGTAATTGCGTATCCTCAGGAATTATTTGTAATTGTTCACGTACAAATCCACGTTGAGGGGCTGTAGAATCTAGTCTGTAGATTGGAGGTCTACCAGTGGATCTTACCACGCTAGAAATTTTATGTGTAGTCACGCTCCAGATAGGATCGGTTGCTCTTTTTTTACGACCTTCAAGTTCGCCAGGTTCATATAAATATCTTACAGTTACATTACCTAATACTGGTTGAGAGAAAGATTCACGTCGTTGTCCGTAGCCATTGCTACGGGGTATATATATTTTTTTAATCGCATTAGAAGGTTTCATGGAAGTTGCACGAGTAATTTCATTATTCAACGCAGCTATCACACTCGGTAATCTTGCAACCCATTCACGAGATCTATCCTTAAAGTCAGTAGATATTTCCTTTTCATATTGATACCCGAATAACCGCTCAGCAAGTGTTCTATTAAATCGTTCAACGATTGCCTGATCACGATGAATTTCAGTATGTCCTCGTCTGATTTTAACGTTATGCTTCTTCATCAACGATGATACTACTCCAAGAAATTCTTTACCAGGATCAACTTGTAATAACCGTGGCCATCGTAGACCACCACGTTGATAAATGCGCTCAAACGCAGATGCAACTTCAGATGCTGTCTTTGTTGATAATGGCTCCGCTTCTTTGTATCTACTCGCAACATCAACGACAGTTAACGCGTATCTATACGTGTATTGACGTCTACGTGTTTTAATGGTATCGTGTGGTAAAAACAGTATATCCGCTTGATGAACTTCATTAGGAACGCTAACATCAAAATGCGCATACTGAATTCTTTTAGGTGGACTTAGGAAGATTTGCCATATTGCCTGTCGTGCTAACCATGATGCAGCAACATCACGTGAAACTTTTGCTGCTTCGGCGAGTTTACTAATCGCTGCTTTACCTCTCCAGAATCCTCTCGGGGAATAATAAACAGATTCCATTATGATAGTTATATAATTAATTACCTGCTCCTAGCACTAGTTTACCTTTCATAGCAGTTTTTACTAGAAAGCTAGCGAGAGATTCTCTGAGAGATTTATTAGGTATAGAATTTAACGCGTGAATCAATTTCACATCTGCGAGATGTCGTTGTTGCAAATCCTTACTTTTATACGCGACATCATGAATGTGACATGCTTGATCAATCTTATTTACTGGATACTCTCCGGGTTTTGGCTGATCTCGTTCGTCAAGTCGGATATCGAGACGAGTTCCTGGACCACAATAATTATATCCGGGTAAATGTTTCTCACCGGGATATTTAGCCCATCGAGTTCCTGGTAATTTTCCTAACGAAGCAGCGATATCTCCACCTGTCTTTGTTGGAATAAATTTATATTTCTTGCTGCCACATTTCACACACTTACCTGTAAGTGCTCGTCTTTTTTTTTTTTTTTTGTTGCTATTGTCGTTAATTCATTAGTAGGTGTAGATGCTCTGCATCGAAAACAATATAGACTCATATTATTAATTATATGGATATAATTGACTTTTCTGCGACACGAAAACAAGAGCCAGTAAAGCACCATCCAGCGCTTCCGAATTCTATCAGAATGATTATAATAGGTCCGTCCGGAAGTGGAAAAACGCAATTATTACTTAATCTAATAATGAGATGGCTGAAGTGGGATAAATTATATTTGATAGCGCCATCTTTAGATGATCAGCGATGTTACGAAGTACTTAAAGATTTTAATGAAAACGCAAAATTGTTGCATGAAGACAGTGAAGTCATAGACTTTATTACTGATATTGATGAAGCTCCATCCGTAGATGATCTGGATGGATTCATTAATAACCTCGTGGTATACGATGATGTCATGCTGGACAAACAATCCAATCCAGCTCGGATATTTTCACGAGGCCGTCACAAAAACACAGACGTGATTTATGTCACACAGCGTTATACACAAATTCCAAAAGTGATCAGGGATAACTGTAACATTTTAGTTGTGTTCAACGGAGTTGATAATCATACGCTGCAAAATATTTATTATACTTGGTGTTCTGGGGACATGGACATGAACAAATTTAGAAATTTCTTTTCAAAAGCACAAGCTGCTCCCTTTGGTTTTGTAACAATAAATTTACATGATCCAAGGTCAAGATATCGTAACGGACTTGATACAATTTTTGGATAAAAACCATAGCAGCAGAGAGGGTGGACGACATACGCGTAGTGACCAGATTATGAAAAAATCAGAAAAAATCTGGTCAATTAGAGAAGTTTTTACTGTTAAGCCAAAAACTTTTTTTTCAGCCTTCGTAGGAACCCTTAATTTTCAAAAATAAGGTCTTTACAAAGTTATAGGGTCCACCCTCTCTGCTGCTCAGTGACTTGGTTTTAGGACCCGCAGAGACGTTACAAACTCAGTTTAAGATCGTAATTGGTCATTGCAGTGGATAAATAACATCGCGATTAAAATCTGTATAACAGATCGAAATAGAGAAAATCATAATCACTATTTATTCTTTCTCGTCTATTGACCTCTTCGTTCTTATGAATATCCTGGTTAGCTATTCCGTCGAATGATATTTGTTTGGAAGCATGTCTGGTTCATAAAATTTACGAGCAAGTCAATGGCATATTTTTAAGTGTACACTAAATGTCCCGTGGATAGCAAGTTTGAACCGAAAATGTGCCATCAAAAAGCATAAGAAATATTTATTAGGGCTAACAGATGGCTCAGCTACGAGGGAGTGGTTTACAACATCTGTTGAAGACCCCTCATCACCTCATGCCGAAATAGCTGTCATATCCTCCAACAATGGACCTAACAAGATTGGATTTCTCGAAGCCAAGCGGACTGCTGGATGTGAAGTGATGTCCATGTACAGTTTAAGTTTCTCATTGGCTTAGCCAGCAGTTTTGTGGTTGCTTCCTGGCGACGTAGATGTGGGAGAGGAATGTTGCTGAGTACCGGCAGCCATGGTAAAGGAGTAGGTTGTAATGTTCCAGAGATGATGCGCATTGCTGTGTTGAGCTGAACGTCAGTTAATCTGGTATAGGACGATCGAGCCCAGACGTGAGCGCAATACTCGGCTGTTGAATGAAAGAGGGCCATTGTCTTGAGTGTTTGTGCGCTAGCGCCCCAGGTACAGCCAGCCAGTTTGCAGAATAGGTTGTTTCGAGTGCTCAGTTTTGCTGCAGTTTTCTTCAGCCGGTTGTATAATGTCAATGATCTGTCCAAAGCCACACCAAAGTATGTTGGTATCGGGTCGTGTTTTATTTGCTGCCCACTGAAGATGATGCAAAGTTCACGGTTCGCATTTGCATTGTCAAGGAATAAAATACTGGAGACTGTCCTGTTCTTGGCTGTAGACGCCATTTCTTGAAGAAGTGCTAGTGTACCTAGTAGATGAATCTTAAAATAACGATTTTCTGTTTAAAACTTCTCTTAGCTGGCATGCTCAGTCCCTTGTCATCTTCTAGCTCGATCCCACATTTGTCTTTAGATAAAAAGGAAAGAATAAGTACATTGTACGTAAATATACTGCAATGTAAATATAAATGAGATTGATATTTAATAATGTAAGATGTGACATCAGGCAAACTCTGTATTAACAGGTGGAGTGAATAGCATTGGAGTTTATTTTGGTCAAGAATGGTGTTTGTAGCAACTCAAAAATAAAAGTATTGCACATGTAAATCTCTTTTGAATGAAGAACACGGTTTCCATATTGATCAAAGTTTCCAAAAAGTTTAAATATAGTTTGCAGTAAAAGGGATATTAAATAAACCAGTCAACATTTATTAGTATACGTTTAATGAGCAAAGAATAGTCTACATGTGTACCTTCGCGACTACACATATGCGACATGGAGTACTGAGCTGAAAGCAAAACAATTATTATAGTACGCAAGGCTGCTATGCCAATTGTTTGTGACAATGTATGGGCCCCTTGTGGCCGATTCGTCGTCAGCGCTCACTTTAACCAATCCCTCCAATCACATCAATGAGGGTATGTGAGAAAGCTTGCCAGAAGCTTCCCACGAATAGGTAGTTTTTACAGGGGATTTGGCGGGTTCTTCCTCCACCCGTTATACTGTTCCCAATTTATAGCCTATCTTGCACCGAGAAATGTCTTTAAACCTAAAACAACAACAATAAACAATCAGACCACAGTCAGTTATGTGTTTATAAGCATACGATGCAAACTTACAATTGACATTTTCTTTATATTATTGTATGAATAATCTGAAATATTTCTAATTGTTTGACACGTGTTAACAATAATACTCATGTTTCCACATTTCGGAGTCCCCGGGTGGCCGTGTGGTCTAGTGCCCCGTTTGGCCGAGTGGTCTAAAGCGCTCGCCATTATAGATCACCGACATCACACCTCTATCCGCGTGGGTTCGATTGGTGTGTGTGTGTGTGTGTGTGTGTGTGTGTGTGTGTGAAAGCTTGTCAGTAGCTTACCGTGGGTCGATGGTTCTTCTCGGGATTTTTTCAGGGTTCTTCCTCCAACATATATACCGGCAACCATATATAGCCTATCATAAGCTGAAAAATGGCGTTAAAGCCAAAATAACAACTTTTCACCTTTCTAAATCAAATGACTATCATTGAATCAGCCTATATTTCATTGGATTAGATTTTGTACAAATATATGCAATAAAAACTCCATAATTTCCATGTAATACATGATAATTTATATTTAACAACTTTAAATGCAATCTCCACACTAACATATTACCTCTTTCTTGTGCAACACTATTTTAAACCTTCGGATAAAGTAAAATTTTTATGTTCAGTTTCTTCAGGCAGCGGTGTGTACTTACTTTCTGCATCATACACAGATCTGTGGACTGTACCAGTTTGGATTGTTCAACAAATAGGTACTCAAAGTAAACTCAGTTAGGCATAGCAAAAGATGTACCATTCTGACGAAAAGCTTCCTACACCCCTGGTATGCATATGGACTTAACGTAACTGTTCATTATTCACGTGGAGTTGCTAGAGGTTAAAGGTCAAACTTAGCTGTCTTTTAAATGTGCCATATATGTGTCAAACTATGGAGATTTAATATATACTTTACTATCTCGCTCTGATTAGTAGCAAAATAAATCCGTATTATATTCATTATATTATTTGAAAACAAATAATTATCTTTGGATAAAAGAAACTAAAATATCTCGGCTGAAAAGAAAATCCTATCATCCCCCACCCCTGTTGAAAATTAAATAATCAGTATCTTTATTAGAGGACGTTGATATGTGTGTGGCTATTATCGTGTAAGTTGTAATCATAAACCTCTAACTAAAGTGGGATGATCAAGCCTTCAGTTTAGCTGGCACCGTGTGAAAAGCATTGTGATGATATTAGAGAGTTTGTTGGTAACTATAGGCAATACTGACAACGAAACCTACCATTTACTAACTACATTATTTATATATTAGGCGAGAAAACTACAGGTAGGATGACAACACATGTTTATTACAGACGGTCAGTAAAATATAAACGCATTTACACAAGAAACAAGAAACTATATAGTAGTCCTGAGAAATTACGTAAAATTCAAACAAAAAATAACCGCTGTACTTTAAGTCTTAGAATGATTTTTGCGGCCTTACAAAGGAATACACGTGCTTAATAAATTAGCATACGCTAATAAATAAGTATAAAAAAAACAAACAATTTTTTCCAAAAGTGTGATTTGATGCGAATATCTATCACAACATCCAATCCGGCCACCACATGTGATTAAAGGTTCATAAATATAATTATATTTATAATATTCAAAATTAATTTGTGATGAACACTACATTTTAAAAAAATTCTTTGAATTTGTTTTTCGTGAAAAATGAAAATATGTTGTTCATATCAATAAATTATAATTTTTATTACTCTCGAATGTCCATATATTACTTACAGACGGAAACTACTGAGGCACTGATACAATAAAAACGTACCCTAATACACACAGCTGGAAAAAAGAAATTCGGTAATCCGATATACTGCATAACACCATTACCTACACACCAGGAAGCAATAACACGTATCTATTATTTAGTGCATGGATTTCTACATGTTGCTTTGAAGGAATACCTTGATTTCATATTCAACCCATCAAGCTAGCAGCGCAACAGTTGCGACTGAAAAACTGGTTGTACTTTTTGGGAAGTTCCTGCTTTATACGAATAAATAAACTTCACGAGAATGATCAGGTATGCTAATATGTAATCAGTTTCCTTCTTCTTCTTGTATCTTCAGACTTGTGACTTTGCTTTCCAACACCATAAAGTATACTGTAACATGAACTGATAGGCCGATCTTACCTGCTGTATATACCCAGTTCAGACATTATTTTAGGCTAGAAGCTTCATATCTGGTTTTTGAATTTAAACCGAACCAAGTCAGTTCATAGCATTTTAAGGTTACGAATATACTATATTTATTTAGTTGTGTTCTTTGAAAGTCTTTGTTTTAAGGTATACATAATAATTTTCATTATGTGTATAAATGACGTATGACCTAAGTGTGCAAAACTTGTTTCTATTTTAATTCGCGGAAGCATATAAATAAGGTTAAGGAAGATAGCGGGAGTAACTGCACATTTTAAATACATTACGATAGCAAGCTACTTTCAGTGCGAAGACACAATTAGCATCATGGTCGAATTTTGTATTTCTTTTATATTTGAGTTCGAACCATACATCTTTTACACATACTTACAAATAAATTATTGAAAAATGAAATTTCATAGCAAGATCATTTATTCATTCAAAATCGCTGCTGATAAATTTTTGCTCTGTGAAATCAAATAACGGCATGAATTTCTTTTGATGAATTCTATATGTGTTATGATACATGCCCAGGTTTCAAAATTGATAAATGTTCATATTTACTCCTAATTCAAAGTGAGGGATACTGAATTTGGTTCCTATTTGGTCACATGTTTCCATCAGCTTCCTCTCTTTCAGTGTTTGTCGATCAATGGCCATATATTCTGGTATAAAAAAGGTGCTCATACCCATTTCATAAAAAGGTAGCTTTAATCTCAGTCATCAGATTTTTCCAGTATCCGTTTGTGTTTGTGTGTACATTACTCGCCTTATGTCCAAAAACATTATGCTGCAATAGAAATTTAATTATTTGGTCTCATAAACTGAAGCAATTAATGCATAGCTACATTAACATTTATGTTATTGGTCCCCTGTGGCCGAGTGGCCTTAGGGGTTCGCCATTACAGATCACTGACAGCTCACCTCTGCCCCCGTGGGTTCGAGTCTCGGCTCAGCCAGTGTGTGTATGTGACAAAGCTTGCCGGTAGCTTCCTATGGGTCGGTGGTTCTTACTGGTGTCTTCCTGAGTTCTTCCACCACCAAATATACTGGCCGCCAATCGTGTGCTGTGAAATGGCCTTAAACCTACACATCTAAGCATCTAACCTTTTTGTTAGTGTTTTCACTATTTTTTTGTACCAAATTCAATTAGAATTTGGCCTGCAGTCATGCTAATTAACTTCGAAGTCTAATGAAATGATTTAGGAGGCAGAGTAAATGTGCATCTTATTAATATATTTTGCGTGACCTGATGTACTAAGGTGCATATCAGAAGAAATCTGCGCCCTTTTAAAGTATTAGTCTCTTCCTCAATCTTCTCTACTCTTTTATCTGTATGGAGGTAACATGCCATGACAAGCTGATTTATTTCTATTTACATCACTTTACGCGTAGACCATGAGTCATCGAAATTAATGTTGATTTTCATCGCACTGTTACTGCAATGCTTTATATTTTCTGGAAAAGAAACTTATTCTAAGATGTTTATATTTTTGTGCGCTCCATCTCCAGCTCACCTGGTTGTGCTTTTTATTTTATAATATATATATATATATATATATATATATATATATATATATATATATATATATATATATATATATATATATACATATATATAGAGAGAGAGAGAGAGAGAGGAGAGAGAGAGAGAGAGAGGAGAGAGAGAGGAGAGAGAGATATATTGCATTTACGTATTTATATTGCATTGCATTGGTGAGACAGAGAGAGACAGAGAGATAACTAGTTACTTTAGCCATTTATTCAACAAACTGCTTAATTGTCAGACCACCGATATTGTGATCTAAAATACTATAGATGATCCAAATGACCAATGCGATATATATCACATATGTAAAAATACTTATAATCTTAATCTTGCAAAACTGGTTTGTCATTTTATTAATGGCGAGGAACATTAGCAGGAACAGTCCGGGATTTGCAAGGTATATAGTTATTACATTAAGAACATGACATTATTGGTAGAGCCTTTTCAGTTTTACCAGTCTCTGTATTTCTTGTTCCTTTTTTGCGCTTCAGTACTACTTGTGGTCGAACAATGAAATTTACCGCTATTGTTTTAAATATAGTTAACTATGCAGTCCAACAGTAAGAAATTTTGATTTAAATAGGTTTTTGGGGTGGGAGGTTTTCAAATTTTAGTGTAAACATCACTTGTGCATCCGCATGATTGAAACGCAGATTTGGAAAAATGCTAAACTATGTTAATCGCTGATCTGTCTCACTGCTGCAAAATGCGTACACAGAGCCAATGTCATGCTCGCTATTAAGAATACCCAATTTTTGAGGCGTTCATCAGGTTTACTTATACTCATTGCACCTATTTCACTTATCCCTGAAATAGTGTCTACTGTAAATTCCATTATGAAGTCATATAAGGTTGTTCATGTCCGTTTGCACGTACAGGGTTCCTAAAAGAATATTCATACTGCATACATAAATTTCTTACCAAACATTATTTAAATAGGCATTCTTCTCCTACATTCATTCATAGGAGAGCTAGGGAGAAGGATCCCTTGAAAAGAACGGACCTAATGGGTACCAGTTCGGCTGAAGTTGATTTATCCGCATTCGTCGACGCAATAGCAACCCTGCAAACTGTGGACGTACATGGATTACAAAGACGACTTGACGTAAGTTATCTAATCTATTTATCTATTTTCCCACACAAAGGATCGAAAGACTACTGCCAGTCCTAACAGATCTTCTAATTAGGGGCCCTGTCCCATTAAAAACTTGTTTGAGGAGAATTTTAGGCCCCCACTAGGCATCGACCCCACAACACACAATGGCGGGGAATTGTATACTCGTCAAGTGACATTGATTGGGACCTTCCTGAACTAGTAGTACTGAATAGGAGATTTGAGACAACATAAATGACAGGTTGCTAAGTCACGGAGCAGCAATGTTTTTATTAGACCTAGTGAACCATTAACGGATGGGTGGAGTTGGGAGAAGAGTTGGTCTTGAAAAGCCTCCGGCGGTCATTGTAGGGTGGGTAGCAATAGCCAATGTATACAATATCATTTTTATCCAATATTCAAGGGACACTAATTAGAGACGCGGTTTGTGTATTGGATACCGTCATAGTAAGCTTGAACCGTAAGCTAAAAACGTGGGGAATGAGTTTTCTAACCATGAAGGCATTACCTTTGAAGGTGGAGAGCCAGGTGACTATGCAGAAGAAGGGGTTGAGGACTACAAAGAACCACCAGAAACCTTCAGGACCTTTCAGCCAGTGTCCGTTAACATTTTTTTTAATTCGCTTCCTAATTACCGATCTTACCCAATACGACTGAATCTAATGCCCTTACCTACTGCGAAATGGACATTTCATCCATACTTCTGTCATGATTACCCTGAGCGAACATTAATATAGGGACGCTGAGGAAGAATTTATGTGGCATACAGATAGGCTCCATAAGCCTATCCGAAACAGCCAGATCAGAAGTTCAGGTCGTCTAAGGCTCTTAGGCAGACCGAGAGCTTGGAATGACATCTGGTACACCAGCAAGGCTAGATTAATAGATGACGCAGCTTAGGCTGTACTCTAACCTAACAGTAGGAGAAAATCTGCGCTGCCCTGGGCCAAGAGCGCCTTTTTCAGCCACTACGACGTGCACCGTTCTAGCAGCCGCCCGTATGTCGTTTTTGAGAGTTGCATAAATATTGAACTCAAAATGAGCACGAGCTCATTTTGAAATGAATATAGCGGGCGTCTCGCGAGACTAAATCTGCAACAGATTTGAGCTTACCCTCAGCGAGGACCCAAATTTCATTATCCTTTTGAGACCTGACCTGTACGCGTCAAACCATAAACTATCTCGCCAGCGAGGAAGACCCGAGTGACATATCTTCCAGGAGGATATCAAGAAACAAAGTCAACAGGGTGGCAAGAACAAACACACCTGTGATTTTGACGCAACTGCCTGCAGTGGTCGATGCTGTCGTGATAGTCTCAACAGTGTGGACCACTTGTCCATACTCTTGATGTCTAGACGAAATAGATTCTTTCTGGAAGTTACTCTCGGAATTGACGGATACATTATGATATGAAAACGGACATCTTTAAATCGCCTACTTGATCTCTGCAATAAACAACTAAACATTAAAGAAAACGCTGCCACTTACAACTGTTTGCACCATTATAATACAACAGATGTAACTAGAACGTGGAGCATCAAATGCTGATACACAAAATATAAAATACTGATTACCAACATATGTTACCTGAGTAGAAAACAAAGTTATACTATGTACATCCGAGGTAAGATCCTCCTTGTGCGCTGAAAAGTAAACGTCAATCTCGTAATCATCAGGTATCCACATGGTGCTTTCCTAAACCATAAATCGGTATAGTGAAGACACAGCCCCTTACTTGCCACACGCATGAGATGTTGCCTCTGGAATAAGATGGTGCCTAACCCCATCTGAAGTCAGGAAGAAACTAGCCAAACACGATGAAAAAATAGAGACAAAAAAGTTAAAGTTAGACCGTTAGTCGAATGGTCAGCTTATGATTTGGCCTTTGCATCATGAGGGATTATGGAGTCTGCTATGGATGCAATTTCATTTTTGCCTATATCAAATGGACAAGTCATTCTGTGTCTTTAACACCTTGATGGATGCGTGGCCGGAGATTGACCTGACATCTTTCTTCTGAACATCTAGGACCGAGAGGCTGAGAGGAAGGAGCAAGGAATCACCAAAAGGAACTGGCGGAGGCACATGGGAAGATATGTTGGCCGCGCGAGACCATACGAGTGAAAGTAGGCAGGCGATCAGACGTTGCGCAGAACGTCACCCTATGTACGATGTGTCGAGGTTAACGATGCTCAAGCAACATCTCGAACTCATCTCACATGTGGACGTCTGTGAAATTCTTCAATGTTCTGGGGAGCTACAGCAAGTCAAAGGTGAAGAGAGCCCTCGTCACCACTGGTATGCGAGCCTTTTGGGCAGCAATGTAACCAGCGAGTTCAAATACATATCCACAACCGACTGTTGCTCTAGGCTTACGTAGTAGATATGGTATTGTCCGGTTGAGTTCTGCTGGCTGGTTTGCAGACCCATGTCCACATTTTGATTGCGACCCACGAAGCAAAGGATATGGACGTAAACAAAGGTTCCTTAACTGATTGTGTTGTCTAGAAGTATTTGCTCAGTCAGCTCCGGTTGGCTGTAGATGCATAGTTCACTTTCATAACACTAACCTTCCTGAACACCATCGAGTCTCTCTGCTGGTTATTCTCCCTCTCTGAGATCTGTAGGGATACGAAGACGTGCCGGGTGCACAGATACCTGATGGCTGCTGATCTGCTAAACGAAACGGACGGGGGCACTGCTCAGTGGACATGGCTGGAATGAGAGGATTATCAACCCTAATCGCATGAACATGCGGAAGCCATCCACAGGTAAAGTTTTGACAGCGTAATCTTACCTCCTTCAGCCTCGTTAGTGCAAAAGATAACGCCGTCGACGGTGTTTTTCAGGGTCAGTGACATGGCGTGGTTTTTGCCAAAAATAACTTTGTGGACGTTGAGGGAGAAGTCGAAGGTTTGGGTCAGTATGATGACATATAACAATTTTCCTGCACCTTCATCTCCCCTTTTGCTGTATAAACGCCAGGTTGAATTTGGCGTTGACAGAGCACACCACCTGCGAGTGGCTGGATCTGCTATGAGGGCGTGCTTTTCTGCGATAATTATATTGCATAGAGCACCATTCACATTGTGGCGTTCATTACAAACATAGTCATAGGCCCTGCGTTGCGAGCATAGATAATTATACCGTGTGTAGCTAAGAAACATACACTATCCGAGCGATTTTAAGGTCGTGACCCTGAGGGGCCTGCAGCAGTTTCGGAAAGATAACGTCTAGAGTCAGCTGCTTTGAGTTCGCAAAGACCTTGTTGGGCAAATGCTCTGCCTGTCCTGGATGACAAGTTTTCGACATGACTGTGGAAGACGCGCGTGATTGTTTCCATTTTGCCGCCTTACGGCGAGTCATAAACGGCATCAGTTATCTCTCTAACTAGCGACTGGTACGTGGGCCTGTCCATGGCGTTGGCCTAGAACAGGCGCAAGCCAATAGTGCCGGCCACCTTGATGAGCTTGACTAACTTGACGCTTGCTCGGCAGTCCCTAAATTGAGGTTCCAAACGACTGACAAGTTTCTCCACATTGTAGGGGCAAATTGATGTATTCCAAGCCGCAGCCATATGTTGATCTTTGTAGCTACTGCCTCTGCGGCTGTTTACTCTGCATCTTTTTATCATCTGACTCTTCTGCAGGTACACCTTTCTTCAACTCGCACAAAAATCAATGAATGCTCATTAGTGTCCCCGTCAGTCTCTCCGTTTTCGTGACATTAATTAAAATTGTTTCGGCACATTTCTAACAACCTACAGACTATAGTATATTTTGTAATGTTCTCTTAAAGTTTTCTATGGTCTTCGATGGCGTAAAGATCTCTGTCGTGTTCTGGAGGCTCTTCTGGCACCTTTATGCGTGGATTCGACTCGGCTTCCCCTGGCGCCTCTGCTGTTTTGGTCTGCCTGACACCTGCATATTAACCCTTTGTCCCAGCGAAACCAATTGTTTTTAGAACCTGCAACCATATCCAATATTTGTTCTAGTCTCGAAAGCTACCATGATTGCCTTGGAGTATGTATCTCAGCTGCGGGCCCATAACCCGACTGAACATCCAGTCGGATGCAAACATAAACCCCAAAGGCATGCTAACTGCATGAATCGGCGTACTCGCGCAACAACTATATGCGGATTCCAGCAAAGTACTGACTCGGACCTGTTCCACGATCTGAATGCTGTCTGGTGACCCCACTATCGGCAAGCGACTCTACCGCATAATACTCAGCTACTTCCCATTGGTCTTCCCACCCAGCTTATTAAGTCTTATTGGAGGTCACAAGCTTTAATGCAATGTCTTCAGGTACCTGCCGAATCAGCACATAGCCACGGCCCGATCTCTGCGGAATAAAGAGATCCTGCAGAGTACGTTGCTTGGAAGCACAGAACGAATCTGCCCTGCTTACTACAGACATGGTGGCCCAACCCAATAGGATTACCAAAGGAAGGAACCCTCCTCTAGGGATGGTTTAGCGTCTGCTAGTCGGCTTAGTCACCGTTCGCTGTTCTTTTACCTCATCAGAAAAGGCTTAGGCCTAGAGTAAGCAGTTCATAAACCATTAAAACGTATTGGCCCCCAGTTGTCTTTGGATGTGGTCATAGGCTATGGTCGTGACCGCATTGAGCCCAATCCATTTTTCGTTTCCAGTGGGGAGAGGCTTGTCTTTGTCATGTTATATGCTTCTATATGATGCTTTTGCTAATTATGTTTGAATTTGTGTGGCGAAACTTTCTTCTCTGTGTGAGGCTTTCTATGTATACCTTATGTCAGTAATCAGCCTTGACCGTAGATCTCGCTACACCCTTAGCTTTTCTGGACTCTGCACCGTATGCTCGCAGAACAGAGTACATCATGCAATGTATGCCGACGAACTCGGCGATATGGACTCGTTATATTCGTCCTTAAATTTTCTCACCACGCTTTTGAAGTTATCCTCAAAGATCCTGCTGATCTGCAAGAAAAGGAATAAAGTGTGTTAATTCGTCGACAGAATGTTAGAAAAAATATTGAAGGAGCATATAAAAAGAAGAAATATTATACTTATTTTTGGAAAATTCAAAATGAAAACTATTCTATTGCATACACACCAAATCACATATACAATACCACTGGCTCATCGTAAACACCTACCCCTTACTTTCCATATTCAAAGTAATAATTTTATCACGTACATATCAGATTAATATAATACATGCAGTATGAATGATAGGAAGAGCAGTTAGAGTATATGTAGTAGTACAATCAGCAGCAGTAGTACAATAACAGAGCATTACTACGAATAGTAGTAGCAGTAGCTAAGGCTGCAATTTAATTTTGGTAGTAGTTATTGCTGTTGTGGCTTTAGTTGTGCTTTGTGTGCTTGTGGTACAACGGTAGTAAATAAATATGAATGTTTGCGAAGGACAGACATAGGTCGAAAGAGAAAGAGCTTAGAAAAATCTAAGTTAAAGGCAATATTACACATGATAAAGAAGAGAAAGAAGTAGTACTAATGGATAAAGCTGGTGCTGCTAATGAAGCAGTATAGTTGCTCCATTGTTCTTTCTGATCTAGTACTTGTAATATTGCTGCTTTCCATGTTGATCCTAACAATAACCGTATGCGTAAAAGGTGCAGAATTCAGTTTGTAATGATTTGAAGGATGGGCAAGATGGACAAGATGCCAGTATCGAATATGAAGAAAAAAAGTGTCCTGGAGATGAAATACATAGACTTTAGAAAGAAATACGATGAACTTGATACAGCCCATTATGACCTGAAGGTGAGATTAACAAGCAATTAGAAGAGAAAGAGAAACTCAACAAAGAACTTGAAAATATAAGAGCTGAGCTCATCATGAAGGACCATTCATCCTCAGAGCAGAAGAGCAAAATACTTCAACTTAAACTGCTTGTCGAATCTGCAGAAAAAGACCTGAAATCTTTAACTCAAAGAATTCACGAGTACCAGAATTTACTGGAATTGAAGGGAAGAAGCCCGCAAGATAAACAATAAGCAATGGAGGAAGTTAAACGAACAAAGGATGAAGAATTGGCAAGTTAAATTGATTTTTCTAAAGAGAATTACACCTCCGTTGATAGTTATTATGTCTTTATGCAAGTAAAATATAACCATTTGGAAATTCAAAATTATTCTGTCAAATCTGGGTCGTGTTTAACAGAAACAGTGACATTGTCACACTGAATTTTACAATTTCAATTCATATCCGAAATATAGAATGTTTTATTTATTAGAGAGGGGCATCATATTGTGTAGAGTATATGTTACACGAGTTCGCTCTGTCCAGTACCACAATATGGACCAAACCATACCCGATATGGACTGGGTTATGTCATGAGCAATCATAAAACTGTACTTTCTATGAACAAATTAGCGTATTTCATACACCTGTAATTCAGACATCTATATCACATGGTGATGGTGGCAAGGGGCGATAACTACAGTCATACCACTTGCTCCCTGACCTGCTGCACTTCCTGCCAATGACTATCCACATCTAAATTAATAGATTAACTGGTTCTGCAGCATTGTGTTCCTTTGAGAACCAATTCATATTGTCGTCATTCTAATTGTAATGGTTGAGTTCGCCCTAAAATGGAAACGAAAATAATACAAGAAATACAACAAGAAAAATATCACTAAAAGAATAATTATTTGGCACAGATTGTTTTGCGTTCACATGCCTGTACACACTGTAAATAAGGTGTACTTGGTGAAAGGAGATTCAAGCTCAATACTGATAGTTGACTGCAATATGATTTTAATGCCAGCATGGTTGCATCTATTCATTTAATACAGAAAAAGAAAGTTCGATTTTGTCTTCAAAATTGGAATAGGACAGCAAAATTGATAGGTTCCTCAATGATCGATAAACTTTTGACTGTTTGACCCACTGAATTGTAACCATTGTATCTTTTCTCTAGCTTCCAGACAGTATTATGGGGTGAGGTTCATGGCACCTAACCTCTTGGCAAGTGGTTAGGTGGACTAATCTTGAACATTAATAATCGCATTTTTGATTACTGTTTAGCTAATGATTTGATATTTTATCTAAAACATACGGGAAGAATATTCTATTTCACGCTTCTTTGACTTTAGTTAAATTATTTTGTTTGTTAAATCGATTTCTTGGTCACTGCTTGTGCTAGTGTTCAGAGAATTTTTTATAGTTCGATGAAATACCTTTAAAGTCAAAGAATGCTAACTTGACCGACATTATTGATTTAGGTTAAATATTGGAGCTTATCTCGTGGCCTGTTTTGCACATGCTATAATGCCTAGTAGGTTTTCTCTGATTAGTGTAAATGAAAGTAGGAATTCATATCTCTATTTTGTGGTGTCACACTCTATATTGTGATTGTTTTACTCTCAGAAGGTTAATGTTAATGTTTGGTATTTTTCTGGCACAAGAAAACAAGTATGTTATTTAGATCTGAGGCAAATTGAGTAAAGAATCTTGCACAAGGATGCACCACAGTTTCCATTCTGGACTGATCCGTTGGTAGGATCACAGTCTGCACTCTTCTCGTCATACTAAGCACTGAACCTGTGTAACCTCCGGTACCCATTAGTGGCCACTTTGACATGCGTCAGAACACATTTGCCTATTTCACATTCTTGAACTGAACCGGCTTGTTACTTTTGCACATGTGAATGATTAGGAAGCATGCACATCCTACAGCAATGGAGTGCATGCCTTTTGTTGCAATAATTCGAGTGATTTATGAGTTGATAATCAATGCATGAATCACGTTTGTACTGGTGGTCATAGTGGCTGCAAAACTTATTCAAAGGCGTTAACTACCACCAGATAAGATTCTAATGCTTGAAATTGATAACTATTTCTAAAGCATATTTAATTTTATGCTCAAGTTGTTTTCTTTTGTTTGAAACAATCTCTGGTTTATATCTACAACTAATAGTATTATCTGTGCTTGCAATTTTTGAAAAATGTTCCATATTACGTTTTACTCTTATGTACGTTATGAACATTAGAACTAGATAGAAATATAATCTGCATGAATTTTTTGCCTGCAATGGTAGAATATGGATTTTACGATTGGATACAGCTACAGCAAAAATGGCATGGCTGTTTTGAAATGAATATGTTATGCACTTGAACTTGGAGAAATTACTAATGCAAGATAGAGAAACTAACAAAAGTACAGACATAATAAAATAATTATCCCGTTTAATGGTAAAATTTGCTTTCATCTTTCATTATCAGCTTTTTTATTGTTTGATGTTGTTATCCGAATCTTTTCTATTATCAGTTTATGATGACGTTTAAACGTATTGACTAGATGGAAACACAGGTGTTATTTTACTATTGTAACATGCAAACTAAGTCAACAGATGGGGCAACAAATGTTAGACAGAAACCCAAATATTACGGACTTGAGTGACCACAACAGACCTAGTAAGCTTGGAGAAATATATTCAGGGCTTTATAAGAACGAATGGACGAATGCATTCAAAGTTCTCGCCAAAACCTTTCTTATATATGACCGAATAGCAATAGAACCGTTGCTTAAGATTCTGTTGGTAAGTAAGGATTTCTAACACTTGCTATTTTATATGGACAACCATTTTTTGAAGAAAAAAAAATTGTATTGAGCCATCATGTTCAGAAATACATTTTACGACTTGGTATATACAATATATTTAGATAACGCTTTAGATAATAGCATTGGCGATTAATCAATCATTTAAGTTTTGGTTTATTTTGATTATTATCTACAACTGATGTATGTACTCAGAAGATTTATGTGTATTCTTTAGGAATCCAGTAAGCATGCAAGAGACCTCTCTCAGACAAACATGAAGATGACTGAGAAACATCTCTCTGGGTCTTCAGAAAATGTTAGTTAAGACCTACTGGAACGAGCTTCTTTATGCTTTGTCTTCATAACATTACAATTTGTTTCCTTATTTTCTTTTTGACATATAATATATTCTATTGATGGATTTATATTGCTCCATTAAACAGTCAAAGAAACAGGAAATTAATATTTGTTTAAAAAAATTGATTCCAACATTAGTATGAACGTGTAAAAATTTCAAATAAATTATGATGAAACATTATTGTCAGGATAACACGAGATCGGACACTTGTGAGCTTTCCTTATGTCATTATTGTGGAGAAAAATCTTTCCAATCAGAAAACGCGAAATCTAAACAAATGTGTGTAACTATCATTAAAAGGACACACATGACTACCAATAATGCTGTTGTAGCTACAACTATTATTATTATTATTATTATTATTATTATTATTATTATTAATTGTGTTGTTGTTGTTTTGATATCCCCACACTTATGTGAATATCAGGGACATTATCATTGCTTCCTTGTGATAGACTGTTCATCCATCCATGGCAAAGCAAATCATTGCTTCTGATTGGAGGATTTTAATGAAACGTTGTAGGTTAGATATGTGATTACTTGGTGTAGATGTGCAAATATTTTTTACTTTTTTTACTCTTACCTATTTGGGGGACATTTTTGTGGAATTCAGTCCTCCTTGCTTCTCCTCACATAGTTTGGAGGTTTGTATTGAAACTTTGCAGGTTAGATATAGGGTTGAGCTAGATTGGGCAATAATGTTAAAAACTTTCGTCTGGCCCATTTTGTGGACATTTCTTTACATCTTGTCAAACGAGAGATATTTGGTGAATTTAATTGATTATTTATTGACCTTATACTTTCGTTGGAGTAAGTTGCTGAAACTTTGTTGATTGATTTGTAGTTAGTGCAGATGAGTAATAAATATATTTCTTTGACCCATTGTTGTGAAAACATTGAAAGTTATCAAAGAAAATATTTATTTTGGGCTCAGAGTTTGTTTGTCATTGCTTTGCATCCCACTCCTAGGGAGATTATATTGAACATTTTGTTAGCTAGATATTTGATTTGTTTAGATGTGCAATAAGGTTTTGCTATTTTCCCCTAGTCCTATTCTAAAAAATGTTTGGGTATACTTGTCGAAAAAGACAAATTTCAAGTTAACTGTTGTCATTTCTTCTCTTAAACTGCTTGAAGTTATATTTTGTTTTATCTTAGAACTTCAAGGCAGATTGGGAATATTGTCTTTGTCTCTGTGTGCCAGGCGGTCTGTCTGTTTATCGATATATCGTTCCATTGATATGGCAGTCCCTAAGTATGCTTAAGTAGAACGCTTTGTCATTAATGTGATTCACGCAACAGCTCTGTGTTAAAGCTATTCACATACCTTCCACATTACATGTCTTCCTGCATCAAACAGCAGCATTGGTATAATATTAGAATAGGCCTAAAAGTTATATGTTGATGTTGAAGTTATTATGTCTGACCTGTCTCACTCGTCTCAACATAAAACATGTCTCATCGTTGCAAACGATGTGCAAGTTTCGTGTTAATCTTTTAGTCACGTATTTTCAAGATCAGTTTCATTATACAATTGAAACTTTAGATAATATTATTGTAGGTCTAATGTTTATATGCAGATTATAGTGAACCATTTTAAAGTTTCTACAAATGTCTATGAAAATCAGTTATTGAGGTTTTGATGACAGACATTGAGATGCAGGTATGACATCCAATCCACTCAACTCTTGTTATAATAATAATAATAAGTATTATTATTATTATTATTATTATTATTATTATCAACAGTCTAATTGTATTTTGGCTGAACCTTATATTTGGATTGGAACACTTTCAGGAACCAAAGATGTATAAGACTTTGCACTGTAATCTTGCCCTCTCCGTGAGTACGGCTTTCTACATTATGCCTGACTTTAATGATAGCTCTAATTCTCAGAGTTTGTTCCCTAGTTTATGGAGTATTTCTCTTGGTACTGTAATTGTGTCGTGTTGTTTATTAGAATTTCTTATCTTATCTTATATATATATATATATATATATATATATATATATATATATATATATATATATATATATCAATGCGTTATTTTGTTCTATCTTTTAGTATATATTAGTAGCAGTGCTGCCTCGTCTGCCTTTTACACTTTTTTCATAATTGTTTTGTTGTTGTTGTTGTTGTGGGGCTTAACGCCATTTTTCAGCACACGATAGGCTATACATGGCGGCCAGTATTAATGGTGGAGGAAGAAACCCGGAAATCCGCGGAAAGAACCACCGACCCACGACAAGCTACTGGCAAGCTTTCTCACATATCCACATTCGCCGAATCTTAGACTCGAACCAACGCAGACAGAGGTGAGATGGCAGTGATCCGTAACGGAGAACGCTTTAGACCACTCGGCCACTCGAGGCCCCGATATATTGTTTTGTAATTTATATCTGTTTTGGAAGGAGTTTTATTCTATAGTCGCTTCTTTGTGATGCAACGAATTTTCTTTCACAGCCACCATTGGAAGCTTTATATTTATATCTTTTTAAATTTGCATTGTATACCATGTGTTTGTGACAGGTTTGTCTGTTAATTCTTCCTTTGCGTGATAGTGTTTGAAGTTTAACGTCTGTCTTAATGAATATCTCAACTTTCCACCGATTCCAAGAGCATAGTTAGCCTTGACATTTAGCGAACATAGTCAACATATCCTCTGTTCAGCGACTGCTGTCAAACGAAACTATACCAACCTTAGGCCAAAATATCCTCGTCCATGCGGCCTACACATAAATTAACACACTCCTGTATTTCAATTTCCTTATTCTGTCTTCTAGGGTGTATCGCATTTATTAGCCTGAATCAGTCTGACAGACTCATTTACATTTACGAAATGTCAGTTAAATATATATAGACATTTATTTAAGATCTTGCTTGCTTCTAGCCCACTCCTGACTGCAAACGATTGTTGAGGGAGGTTCGGAAGCATGTCTATAGTGAGATCATCTTCAGGTACACATTTAAAATCCACAATAGCAATAATAATGAGTAAATAAAAGAAAACACCAATCAGGTATGAGTCGTTATTACAAAGACCTTATATTATGCAAAATGTAACGTCGATCTAAATATAAAAAGGTATTGTATTAAGGTGTTAATTTTCCCAAATAAATACCTTCGCAATTAATGCTCCTATTCGTCAGTCAACTTTTGTCAAAGCTATAATCATCTCCCTTAAATGGATTGTTGAGTTTTGGCTAAGGTGTGCATGGCAGAAGAACATTACTAGTAACGGTTTTAGGGTTGCTAGTTGCGAGTGGGTTATTCTCGATTTATATGAAAACAATCCGTAGTTGTTATGCGTTGTAGTTACCCGGTATTATTATTTTTATATCTTGGTAACCTATTTAACCATGTTTAGCAACAAGTAGGCAGGGATTGTGTAACCTAATATATATACATTTACTTAATATTGTTAAATATAAAACACTTTACATAAAGGTTAAGCTACATCGAAAACACAAAATAATTCAAGCTATATTTATTTTTAACATGAACAAGAGGAGACTATTGCATAGATTCGAGGTGACAGTTTTCAACATCTAAAGGTTTTATTGTTTCCTTTGAATAGTCATTATAAAAACCGATGGCGCAACGTTACACAGCATAGTCCAGGTACTGCTTTTGAATTTTGAACCCAAAATAATGACATTATTTTTTATATGTTATATCAGTTTTGCATTGGTTCATGTGGATATAAAAATTTTGCTGTTAAAATAATTGAAGAAAAAAAAGGAGAATATATCAATTTTATACTTGAAGGAGGAAAATGAGAAATTAAGAGGGTTGGGGTGAACGTTCTTGGAGGGAAACTCTCTTTTTGATACTGACATTTTCAATGAGATGATAAAATTATGGCTTCATTCATAAAATTCCCTCTCGCAAGACAAATCAGATTATGAAAAATGAATCTTGAAATATATCAAAATGCTAAACCCTTTGTAAATTTGCATCGTCCATCGATGTAGCTGATAAAGTATCAACAGGATAGACCCCATCCAATAGTAACGTCAACAAAGTAAAAAAAAACTCTCCAACCTAAAACTATTTTCAATGAAATCTCTAATTTTTACCCTTTTCAAAAACCTAGCGTAAAGATTGAGTCGAAATAAACATAAATCATTTGCCTAACTCCACACTAACCACTTGCATAACCTTGGCCTCTTAGCAGTCGATGAATAAAGTATTGACCTGTTTGGCCCAATAATTCTGGTACTAAACACATCTCTGTTTTCTGGCAATTTTTCTTGAACATTTGTATCCCTTAAAAATAATCAGTACGTAAAAGTAGGCCCCAACTGCACATTTACACCAGACACAATTCTAGAGAACTTACTTACAATAAAGTCATTTCTATGCTGTAGGAAGAGAAGAACTGATATGACTGTTGCCTCACAAACATGCTTACAGACATAGTAAAACAACACCCTGTAAATGAATTACCATAGTTTTGGAAACTTTCAGCATATACCGGTAGTCCTTATGTATAAAAGTCAGATTAGAGCTACTTCCATAGTTGTACCGGCAAATCCTCACATCTTAGAACCTGAACCTGACCTTGCCTTGATGTCGTAATTCAAAAGCACTACGAATTTTATGTGTTCTCGTGCTATGATAGCATGATGTGTTTAACTGTAACAATACAGGATAGTAAAATTTGTTTTTACATACGTAGATTTATTTTGACATCACAGCGCGCAACATTCAATCCGGTTTGTATTGGATCACACCTTGAAGTTGACCAGGCTAGAAAATGTCCACGAACTTTAACATTGATCTTTTTCATATATGTTTCTTGGGGCGTCCAAATAATAAACTTCCAAAGGAGCATGGATATATGCGATTCCAAAGAACGTGAATAATCACAATTTAATTGTTTGTGTAATCAAATTCTAACAAAGGACACGTGCTACTGAACTCATACATGACCAGTATGTCTCGTAGAATAACCATATTAAGGTTAATGTCGCCAGCCATGGACCTGTGTTTAACACTCTTTGAGCACTGATTTTATCATTGGTGGAGATACAAAATAAAAAAAGGGGTCTTTGGGGAAATCAGTTGTAGGCTAAATACGTACATATATATAGAGAGAGATGTGCCAGAAGGTTTAATATGTTTTATATATATATATATATATATATATATATATATATATATATATATATATATATATATATATATATATATATATATTTGTGTGTGTGTGTATGCGTGAGTGTGTGTGTGTGAACGTCTGTCCGTCTGTGACAAAGCTTGCCCTCCTACTCTACTTGGAAGATGTTTTCCTATACAAAAAAAAAATTTACACTAGATATGCGGTTACTTTAGATGTCTTATGAAGTATTTTTTCTCCTCTGGTCATTTCTTGAAAAATTGTAGAAAAGAAGTATGTGGAGACTTCAGCTTGTTATCACTTTTCTCTCCCTCACCGCTTACATGGTTTTGCTGAAGCTTTTTAGGCTATATATGTGGTTAGCGTAGATATGCTGAAAGGTTTTTGTTTTCCCTCTGGCCCCTCTTTTGTGAGATTCCCTTTCGGGGATTTCAGCCACTGACGCATTACTGCTGAACATTTGCAGAGATACAGGAACATTCTGATCTCTCACGAGGTCCAAACAGGAGAATGTGTGTTATTTACCATGTACAAAAAAATATAAGTAAAAACTAAACAAGTGTGGTGATATGAATACATGTGACTTTATGTGCATATAGATGCAAAGAGTCAAGGTAGTGTTTGAACCTCTATCTGTGTATGCATCTATTTAAATGTGTTTTTGTCTGAATTGCTGTGAATTTATTTATGTGTTTTAAGAGGATATAGAAATTCTTTACTTTAAAAAATGATTGACATATTTTTCCGTATTTAAATTAGTGAATACACCTATTATAAACTTCATTATGATTGCATTTTTATTCTGGTTTACTTTGTGCTTTGCAAAAGGATGAAATCCATAATTTCGTGCTCATAATGAAGAATGAAAGGTGTTACCAGTACATGATTTTCATTGATCTGTATGTTTACATTAATGATATCATATCACAAATAGTTTGGATTGATTTTGGTTTTAAAGAAAATGAATTGCATTTCAGACTTTTCTGAAGAAGCTTGCAAGATGGGATGAAAGGACATATATGAAGACGGAAAAGGTGGAAATTTATTCAAAGAAGTGTTTTCAGCTCTGTTGGCTGACGTGCATACAAGATCCACCCGTTGTTCTCTATAAAGATCCCCAAAGAAGTGCCCGTTTTGATAGCAACATGTACAAATATTATACTTTCCTGGTTTCTATTTTGATTATGTGGTATGGCCAGCATTATTGCTTCACAACGAAGGCCCACTTCTTGCGAAAGGTGTTGCGCGGTCTTGTCTAAGACCCAGAGGAATATCTGCCCCCACTATTGTGAGAACCGCAAGAAAGGGTGACAAATCGTTTGATGATACGAGAGATGAGAACGAACGGGAGTCAGCTACTTGTTCTAACAGGATGGATAAGACACCGTATGGACATCAAACTCGAGATGATAATGCATTATTGTCAAAGCCAGGCCTTAGTTCAAAGGTGACCAGAACATATTCAGCGGATGGGGAAAACTATAAGGCTTATTCACCTCGGTCCATTGTACCAGGTGGTGTGCAAGTACCTGAGTTAAAACAGTTGTACCAGCCTCACATATTTCAAAGCAGGCATGCCAAAGAGAGATTTAAAAGATTCTGTGAACAAGTAGCAACAGTTACTGAGCACGATCTCAGAGACATTTACAGAAAAGATTATGATCATTACTACACCCTTTACATTGATCAAACTTTTGGCAATTACAGGTTTATTTAAACTCTTATGTTGAACAAAAAATGCTTTTGTTGATGACATTGTAAGTCAATATTTGTCATAATCATCATGTGGGGGTGAGGAGATTCCATCACACTTTATAAAGTCATGTCCCGCACAATTTATTGTATAGCTCTATCTTGTTTTGTTTCATTATCTAAATCAACACACATTACACTCCAATACTGAAAACACACACACACACACACACACACACCACACATATATATATATATATATATATATATACTTATATAACCATATATATATATATATATATATATATATATATATATAAAGAATACAAATAATATGGAGAATAACATTCCTTTCAAATGCACTGGATCCCGCAAGGAATCACGTTGGTCAGGGATTGATTAAGATAACTGCAATAAACTGTGCAAAACTAGTATCTAACTAGCCTGAGCACTTTCCACTCTTAATGAGTCTTTTTCAAAGGCAAATACAAAACATAGACAAGACAAACAAATAAAGCACAAAATCCGCTGCGTTTGCAAAACTTTACAC
>JAECUM010038477.1:0-10605 GCA_016617855.1 Megalonaias nervosa
ATTCGAATAAGAAGCGTGTTACTTCAGCATTGAATACCCCTTCTGCTCATATTGAGATAATCACATTATCTGAGATCCAAAATGCAATAACAAGACAAAAAGGTGGTAAATGTCCAGGATCAGATTTTTATATGTGGAACATTTTAAATTTTCAGATACTAGACTTCATGGGCTATTAATGATTTTATTTAATTGTATGTTTGTGCATAACTTTGTACCAGATGATTTCACAAAAGTTATAATTATACCGCTACTAAAAAGCAAAATTGGTAACCTGGCGGACAAAAATAACTACAGACCTATAGCTCTTACGACTATTATCTCAAAAATATTTGAATTCATCATACTACAAAGATGTGAAGTCACAATCTCCGATAATCAGTTTGGTTTTAAAAAGCAGCATTCAACAGATTTATGTCTATATGCCTTTAAGGAAACCGTCAGCTATTATGTAGAACATGGCAGCCCAGTATTTGCATGCTTTTTAGACGCTAGTAAGGCATTTGATAAGGTCAATCATTGGACACTCTTTAAAAAGTTGCTTGATATTAAAATACCTGTATACATAGTTCATACTTTAGTTAACTGGTATGGCAAACAGTTGTATTATGTGCGATGGGGAAGTGTAATATCCAGCGCTTTCCATGTAACCAATGGGGTGAGGCAGGGAGATATTCTTTCCCCTTTGTTATTTAATATATACATAGATGTGTTAAATCGTATCCTGGGCCAGTGTTACGTAGGGTTACGTCTGCCACCAAATGTGTTGTTTCTTAACAATTTTAGTTTTGCTGATGATATGTCACTGATAAGTCCTTCTATCACAGGTTTAAGGAAATTATTGAAGATATGAGAACAATACGCATTAGAGAATGATATCATCTATAATACACAAAAATCAGTATGCATGGTCTTTCAGCCAACTTCTTTTAAATTACCATCACCTCCCCCTGTACATCTTAACGGCAATGCTCTTACGTATGTCGACAGTTATATGTATTTGGGTCATATTTTAAAATCCAATCAGTCAGATAATGAAGATATGATGAGACATTATCGATATTTGTGTACTAGAACAAACATGCTTCTACGCAAATTTAAGAATTGTTCATTGAGTATCAAAATTAGATTATTCAAATCTTATTGCTGCACTATGTATTGTGCTCCACTGTGGACAAACTTTAGTGAATGTATGAAAAGAAAAGTAGTAATTGGTTATAATAATAGTCTTCGTTTTCTATTAGGTCTTCCTAGATGGAACAGTGCCTCCAACATGTTTGTAAATTATAATGTATTCAGTTTTGAGGAAGTAATGAGAAAGTATGTATTCTCAATGATAACAAGACTGTCTAATAGTGAGAACTGTATATTGAAATCACTTTGGAACTATGACATTCATTTAAATTCTCATATTATTAGTAGATGGAACAAATTACTCTTTAAATGTGCCACTTAATTTCATTCTTAACAATGCAGGGCACAGTCCATCGTTGTAGATGTGTCTGTATACTTGTAAATATGATATATATGTTCTTTTATGTTTACAATGTTTTACTTTATATCCGTATTTTAATTTAGATGTATGGACTATGTAGTCTGAAATAAAGAATTCTTATCTTATCTTAAAGTAAGGAAATGTTGATACAAGTGAGTAAAAACTGGAGCACTGTAGTTTTACTTCACGGAGAAGCTGTTCTCCAGTGGGATGTAATATAAGGATAGCAACAGTCACATGTGAACAGGACCTAAAACAATTCCTAATTCGCAGAGCACAAAGTTTGGTTATAGAGCGTATATAAAGCACTGTAAATCAGTAGCATCCCCTAGCAGTAGAAAGTGGTCCACTTAAATATAACTACCCTACGTCCCTAGGACACAGAATCTATAGACAGCGGGGAGGACATCTTACACATATGTAAGATAGAAGCTTGAAGGCGAAATGTAAAAAAGTCAGAAACACACACACACACACACACACACACACACACACACGCGCGCGCGCGCACGCACGCACACACACACACTGAATTGAACCGGCTGGATACATATATAAATGATAAAGTTTTACAGAAATACTGAAACATTTTAGAGATATGAAATTCCAATATTAAAAACAAGTATCTGTCTATACGAATTCCAATTAAAGTAAAGATTTATATCCATACGAATTCCAATATTAGTACGGAAAAATTCCTATCTATCTTAACTCCAATATTAGAGAAAGATATATATTCATACGAATTCCAATATTAGAGAAAAGATATATATCCATACGATTCCAATATTAATGAAAATATATCTATCCTTATTATATACTCTTTTCTCTCCATTAACTTTACATTGTCAGAATCGTGAAGTATTCTACGATACTGAACACTTTGATATTGCACGAACGTTCACGACACATGAGTCTAAAAATAATCTAGTGTATTAAGAAATACTTTGTAAACAAGTCATGTACACGCATGTGGTAGACTTTGGGTTTCATTTTATTATAAATTTCTTTCTGGATGAACTACAATAGCTGTTTTGTCTATTTGAAAGTAGAGATGATAACGTGAACAATGTAAACAAGCTTAGTGAGTCACAAATGAGACTTTTGAACAAGCATGAATGAACGTGATATTCGCAATGTCCATAACAAATGTGAGAGACGCAAAATTGAAAATACTATTCTGATCATGTAATCAGGTATTGAGGAGAAATGTTCGCAATTTTTCATTAATTGAATTGTTCAGATTATGACCAGTGCCCTCTGGGGTATTTAAAAATAGCAGAGAAAAGCATACTGAGGGCAAAGGCTATCGCATATCTATCAGATACGTAACAATTTAGAAGTGAAAGTACTAAATTCGTGGAAAAAATACAACTGAAGGTTTGGTAGAAAAGTAAAAGCCTCAGATCCAATAAGCGAAGACGACGAAGAATTCTTATTTCCGCTGGCTGAATGGATTGTGACACACCAGTTGTTTTGCAATTTTGTGCGTTAACTATTTTGATACAATCATTAGGCTTTAGGCTTGCGATAGACGCCATACAGGTCATAACATAGCTGAGGAGCATGTAAGTGACCAGGCATAAAAATGTCTTCCTTAGCTGGTAATAAGAAAGGCCAAAAATATACATAGATTTTTGCATCTTAAATTTCCTCAAAATGTACTTTCTTAGTTCTGTAAATCCGAATTACATGAGCTATGTCATGGGTTCTAAAGCTTTATTACACATTTCGAAATTGAACTGCAATTTCGACAATTTCCAGGTGCAATAAAATTCTCCTTACTCCACTCAAAATGAAATGAAGGTTATATTCCATAGCGTATTTTGATAATTAGAATTGAAAGAGTTCATATATTTCCCCACATTATGATTCCAAACATTCAATGACAGAACAGAAACACACATGCAGCCGAGACAAGATACATCCCAGCCTGCTAAAATCGCAGACACACATATTTTGTGTGGAACTGACACAGCTAAAATCGACAAAAACAAACCCATTAATTTCAGACTAACTGGAAAAGCGGTTGCAATCCTCATACATTCACAATTTCAATTTTAAGTAGACCAAAAGTGACATTTCTTTTTGAAAGTGATGTCGATCGCGCTACTAAATTCGAATTTCACTGGGCGGAGTTATGTGTGCATTAATATTGTTGTTGTGTATTGATGAATCTGCGCTTCTGTATTTATTTTGGAATACAGTATAAATTCAATTACTTTGTTTCTTGCAGTGTATTTTTTAATATAATTAAGCCTTAGGTATAATAAGAAACTTAGCAAATAATTAAAAACTTACTGCATATGTATGGGAAAATATTACCTCGTCGTGCTGTATCCATCCAAAAAAAAAACCTCGTTAATATTTTCCCATACAAATGCAGTAACCTATAAATCCGAATTCCAATATTAGAGACAAATATCGATACATACAAATTCCAATATTACATAAAAATATCTTAAAATATGAATTCATGAATAAGTGTGAAAGGTACGAGGAAACATGCTATATCATCTTAATAAAGTTTCAATTCATGTCTAAATTATTCAGGCTTATTAAATGACTATTACTAGTCTAAATGATTCGAGAATATTAAATGACTGTTACTAGTCAAAATGATTCGAGAATATTAAATGACTGTTACTAGTCTAAATGATTCGAGAATATTAAATGACTGTTACTAGTCTAAATGATTCGAGAATATTAAATGACTGTTACTAGTCTAAATGATTCGAGAATATTAAATGACTGTTACCAGTCTAAATGATTCGAGAATATTAAATGACTGTTACCAGTCTAAATTATTCAAGCATTTCAAATTACTGTTACCAGTACATTTAGGATCTTGTCGAACATTTTAAGTAGAAATAATTGTGTAATATTATATGCAAATGCTACATTGATGCAACGTAACATCGTTTAAATTGTAAGAATGTCTGTATTGAATCCATTATCTAGTTAAGATTCAAAGAAAATGTACAGAGGTATATTGTTGGAAAAATGTTGCTTAGAGACTTTTTGAAATTGATGACTAATATAATATTCGGTAAAGCGATGGAAAGTTCAGAAAAAGAACGACTGTAAAAATAAGAGCAATTAAAATACCGTTTTCAAATATCAGAAAAGAACAACAGTAAAAGTAAGAGCAATTAAAATAACGTATTCAATTTTCAGAAAAATATACAATTTCCAAGTTGAATAATTACTGACTATGACTGAGTGTTGTTCAGTCGTGAAAACAGGAACATCGAGTTAGGAAGCAAAATGTACAGTGATACAGTGTTAGATTTACCTAAATGGCAAATGTGTAAAATTTGCTAGAATAAGCGGAAAAACAAATACGGTAATTTCAGGACTGGATTGCTCCTTGCTGATATTTAATCTTTACGATTTATTTTCAGACGGAAAACCTTTATAATGGCATGAAAAATAACCTCGTGTTTTATGACACCACTGCACAACATATTTGATTTACCACAAGTGAATAAGGATGGGATGAGTGGTGTTTCTATTAGTTGTATGGGCTAAAGTCAAAAGTGTGTTCATTCAGAACACAAATGGAGTAGTGTTATATCATTTTTTTTTTTTTTTTGCTTCTTTGCTTTTTTCATTCCCGATATACGTCACAGCCGCTATCTCCCATGACTCGTGTCCATTTTGGCAAGCAAGCTACATACTATGTGCAACCCATGGATTATTAATCAACGAAAGTGCCAAACGCATACACGTTTTTGATGTTGTATGAGGCATCATTCAAAAGCAAACAGTGCTGTATCGATCGAGACCCAAGCTATATAACACGTTGCGTAATTGCACATCCCGTTTATGCTGGCACAGATAATCAAAACAGTTCAGCTATTTTTATTTAATTTAGCAATGTATTTATTTCGGCGTGCTTAATTCCAAAGCGAAATTAAGATAAGCTTCAATCTGTAACTGTACAAAGAAAATCTGTTTGTTAATATCGAAAAATATTTGGAATATTTCTAGTGATCACGCTGGCGAATATCTGGTAGAAATAACATTACTATTACTGAAATCGCGTACGTTTTAGATATGTTTTTTTTTGGGGGGGGGGGGGGCTCATTCCCCCGTTTTCCAAAAATGCTGTATTAACACAGACAATGGCCGTCAAAGTTAAATGGTCGTGCTTTGAGTCCAAGTTTCCGAAGACAGTTTTTCTTTGATAATTGTGGAGACTACTGATTCTGAGTTGGTGAAATACGAAAAATGAAAGTCAGTTTTGTGATGTACAGGTGACGTCAGTTTCGGATACGTAGCATGCTTAATCTTTGAAGATTATCTGATTTCCAATGACCTCTGAACCTTCTAGTATGTTGTTTGGCACACCGCCAAGGTTCATCTGGGGTTCCATTAGAATCGTTGTAATTGATGTGGACTGCACACATCACCTTGACCGAAAGATGTCATATGAAACAGCTTACCATTAGTCTCCTTCAAATAATTTCAAAGAACTAATTCAAAAAGCACAGCTTGGACGGATATATCTCCTTTCCTGTTGAAGAATTACCGTGGTATATAATGGCGAAAATCATACTGACGCTAATAATATTTTGAAGAAATGGATGGAGATCTCTAAAAATGGTGTTAATATATCAAATGACTGTCATATAAAGGATTCAGCAGAAAATCTCAAATTGTTGTTTCGCTTGAATGCATCATACAGATTTATCAAAGAGGTTCAAAAAGATGTAATATGCGTTCTCAGAGACATAGCAGAAACATACTGATAAATTGAGTAACTTAGGATTGATTGTAGAACTGGAACTGAATAAACTAAACCAAGCTTATGAGCGGAATTTTGTTTTTAAATTATATAATATAGCCCAAGAAAAAATGTATTTTCTGAAGTTGAATAAAACACCCGTTATACCTTATGCGAGGGAGAATTGTTATTTGAATGAATCCTCTATGATTTGATCGAATGTTCCAGCTTTAATGATGATTGTATTCAAGAGGACATCAATTTGCGGTATTAATATAACAATGAAATCACCAATCTTCAGCATATCTATGAAAAGTGGTAAAACGACTCAGAAGAGGAGCGATGCAAGCATCTGAAACATTTTTCAGAAGCTATTAAGCAACAAAGCAAACAATGTTGAGGAAATTTACCAACTCTCCAACTCATTTAATGTTATTACACACAAACGTACAAAGTCTGGTGCTATTCGAGTTGATGCAATACCCAGTGATGGGTCTTTTGAGTTATTTTGGGCTAACAGTAAGTTGGAATTTATTTTATATACGTTCGCAGATGAATTTACATCTACTTTTGCTATCTTTTATGTTGATTCCAGAACGAACACGCCTTTCTGAGAAAGCCAAATTTAAAATTTCAAATTACCATAACACTGTGTAATGGACTCTGTACAATTATCTATCCCTCAATCCTCAATTCAGTGTACCATTTGATGGGATATAAACGAGCGGCGAAGGGCATCTATAAACAATTAGATATATAATGATTACAGGCTTTGGGACGCAACAAATATAAAGGAATATGCCTTGGAAAAGATGAACTATGCGAAAGAACACGTCATTATGAATATTGTGAAAACATTTGCTGTTATTGCGTACTGGCATCGGTGTTCGACCAAGTCTTAAATGCTGCATCGGAGTAAAATCTCATAATCAACTTTGGAGACCGTGGATCGGTTCGTGAATATTATCACGCGCGATCTCAGAGATAAGCACAAACGCTTGTGATTGATACAGAAATAAGAAAACAGACACAGAAATAAACAAACATATGCAGAAACAAATTAAATAATGGCCAGGACTGAACCAACTGCAGTGTGTGATCTGGATAAAACAAAAAAACTGAAAACAAGTCATTGATGAATTTCTTAATCAGAGTAGACTTTTCTCTTATACAAATTAGCCAACTGTGCATCAGCTAAAACAATTCGCACAGGAGAATAGAATGCGAATACCAAGCCGTATGCGAAAAACTGATATACTTGAATTATTTAGACCCAGAGTTGCATTGGATCAACTGCTCCACTACCGGTTGTCAATACAATAGCAACAGTAATGGTACAACAACTGAACAATTTGCATATGAGCATAAGGTACAAATACCAAGAGATGCAAGAAAAGCTGACATATTCTCATATTCGACGCGTTTGAACAAAACCGTAATTGTTTTGAGAATGAACAAAACCATCATCGGGATGAACAAAAACGTATAGCATATGCTATTGCTGCTGATACTGCAGAGTATGCTCGTGAAAAAGCAATTATCCCACACACATACACACCAGGTAAAGACGATCTACAACTGTTAACAAATATGATTCCTGGAATCATATCGGTATTACAACACTTTGGCCACTGGAGTTGAAACAGATATTGTCCTTGATGCTCATTTGCTTATGCCGCTAAGTCGTTACAAGGATGGATTTAAAATTACTACACCGTGGATTCACGGAGGTGCCTGCGTAATCCTGAACCGTAGAGACATCAGCGCCATCAATAACAAAATTGATAAAGGCAATGAAAAGATTCTCAAGTCCTTTGAAAAAATACACCAATGCAGGATCGGAATAGACTTTTGGCATATGTGCACAAGTCCAGCTACATGTTTCTTCTTATCAACCGTTTCGTGGATCCGGTTAGATACCAACACCAAAGTGAGTTCCGACACGGTCAGAAATATATTAAAAAAATTCTGACAACAGATGTTTTTGGTGTGCAATTTTGTCGGCGTTACATCCTGCTAGTGACAATAAAAAACCTAAAATGCCGGCCCCACTTAGGTGAACTCAAACTTGGCAATATCGAATTTCCCGTGTAGTTTACCAAGGCCACACTAAACAAATTTGAAACACTTAATCCAGGTATCGCTGTTAATGTGTTTACTTGGGATAAAGGCTTTTATCCGCTTGCACTATCCCCACATGGACAAAATGAACGATCCCAGTTTGATTTGTTGTTACTGAGTGATATGAAAGATTCAGATTCGGTATCGCACTACACATGGATAAACATCTTGCCTGGTTGCTAAAAGACGCAACAAGCACGTACGTAAGAACTTTCTTTCCAGACGTTTCATGCATGTATTTAACACACAACAACTGCTCACTGATCATGATATTTACTGTGGTGGTATCAGTGAAAACCTCAGCGGACAATAATGCCAGAACCTGATAAAAGCCTTCTCAGTTTCATTGAACGCCTGAACTTTTCAGCGGAAACCGCTGATCTGAATGACGCGACTAACGAACACAAAACGTATACATCACAAGTTGCTGAAAAAGTCTCAAGCGAATTTTCTTATGTATTAGTTAGGTGGGACGGGCAAATTTGAGCCACTGATGTATCGAGGCCGCGATTTAGTTGAGGAGTTTCTTAAATCAACTGAAGTTACATCGCAATGGTTCGTCAACAGCCGTAATTACCAGCAAACCTGATTATGACCCGCAATAACATTTGTGAGTTTTTAGCAGCCACTCACTGCTGGGTCTGTGAAGAATTTGTTTACTTCCACCAATACATTACTCCATGACCATCTCACTGGCGCATAGAGAGCAGCTGCATACAGCCCATGTAATCTGCAGTTGAGAATTTATCCAAACAAAACAAACTCCCTGTAGTGCTCCTAAACTGCCTGCGTATGATTGCTACTTGATTATGCAATCAGTAGCCACGGCATCGAACCAACAAGTGTTATTCCAAATGACATGGAAAAATATACGAGTTTTTTAATTCGTCCTTGGACAAGTTAGTGGCAGTCTAACGATGGAAAACTTTACAATTACTCATAGGTTTTGTTCAACCAATACAGACTTGTTAACAAGAAAAGATGTGTAACCATACGTGCACATGAGTGACTGAGACAAATTTGCTGAAACTCAGTTCCCATCGCTTGAAGCGATTCATTCATAGCTATCAATGAAGGTATTTCAGAAAAAGATTAGGAGCACGCAACCAAGGTTACGAATGCAACAACATGAGAGACATTCACTATCTGTATTTGCACACTGATGTATTGTTTCTCGGTGATGCGTGAGAAATTTCGTGACACTTCTATGAACGTGCACATTACTTCTCCTCACCGAGATTGGCTTGGGATGCGTTGTTGTCCAAACCAAATTCGAGTTGGAATTGCTCATTGATATTGACCATTATCTGTTTATTGAACGACCATTTCGTAGCGGGATTTTCATGGCAAGTCACATATATGCTCGCGCAAACAACTCAGACATAGATAGTTATTACCTCGCTGCCCCAGTTACATCATATATCTAGATATCAATGACCTATATAGTGGGTAATAATACAACCGTCACCTGCCCATTGGTTTTAGTGGATTAATGCTAAATACATTGGCATAAAGAAACACGTAGGCGATTACAACAGCAACAGTGACTAAGAATACGTATTTGAAGTTGATCTATAACATCCAGAACAATTTCATGAACTGCACAAAGAGTATCCGTTAGCGCCAGAAGAGTTGTCGATGCTTGGTACGTGGTTGACCCCGTATAAGTGCACAATCATTGATGAATCCAGATGTAAGTTTACTGAATGTACTAAGCTAGTGCCGAAACTTAAGACCAAAAAAAAAAAAAAAAAAAAAAAAACATTTATGTACTGTTACATTTCATGTACAAGCACGAAGAAATCATGCAGATTTCGAAATATCGCGAACGTAGTATAGAATGTCAACAAGTATTCTTAGTAATGACCGTGGTCACAACCAATCATTTACATAGCTATTTCCGACTGTTTACTTAATATGACAAAACCGTCATGCAAAAATCGAGCTTACGCGAGTCACATTTATGTTCTAAATAAACACGATGTTTCTAACAAAATATCAGACCCTGCGAACATAATCATCATCATAATAATAATTATATTTAATGATATAAAAATGAAATAAAAAGATTTAGAAAGAATTCAAATTTTAACACACATGTAATTTAACTACAGGGTCGTAACAGTATTACACGTGAGAAATCTGCAGTCGTCTTTGCGATTCGTATGCGTGTAACCAAGATCCATCGAGTGCTTGAATTTCGCCAGCATACAGGATGGCATCGCGCATATATATATATATATATATATATATATATATA
>JAECUM010038479.1:0-24333 GCA_016617855.1 Megalonaias nervosa
AGAGACATTGTCGTATGACACAAGCGAAAATCCCCAACGCTCGTATTTTCGTGGATTTTCGTCCGTATCTAGATACGATAATCCAGAGAGAGAGAGAGAGAGAGAGAGAGAGAGAGAGAGAGAGAGAGAGAGAGAGAGGTTTAAGAACAACAACATCAGCGCATTAAATACGTTACTGTATGTGTACCTCATAACCAACAAATTTAACTTACAGTATCGACAGGCAATATTGGAACTATGTATCATTGATACTATGAACACTGTAAATAGATCCCAAGGACAGTGTAAACATACATTTACGATGAACCATATTCTTGTAGGTTACTTGGTGCAAGTTCACTTTTAATGTTTTCGTCCAGTGCAATTTGTTTTTCTCTCTCACTCCAGAGTTTTGCATATTTTTCCCTTAAGCACGAGAGGGAGAGGGGAACGAAAAAAGAAAGGATTCCGATGAAATTGTGTACCATTTTAATTTCATTTAGAAAACAGGGACAATTAATACTTGTTGTCATTATTTTCATATTTCATTTATGACTAATGAGTAGAAATTCATAATTGACCTATATGCCCGCGGTTGAAAGAATGATAATATATTTGTATTATTGCGGCATGGGCGGATCACAATTTGATATACCAATATTATTGATATATCAATTAGCTTTATACCAACACTTTAAAAGCCATCTTAGTTTTAATGTATGTGGTATATATATATATATATATATATATATATATATATATATATATATATATATATATATATATATATATATATATATATATATATATATATATATATATATATATATATATACTACTGCGTTGATAAAGTGGCCGGCCTTCTTTCTGTCATCTAACACAAGCTGCAATCCCGTATCCATGATTCGTTGCTTGTCTGGGTCGAATTCTTCTTATTCAACCTCATCAATCTCCTCCTCTTCTACTTGCTGCTCAGATGTTTCGCAGTTGGTGTCGCTACTGTGGTCATTGTCTGGTCCCTGCTTATCTTGTGTTTTGGACCTCACGGGCTATTACTGAAGTCTGCCTGTCTTATGGTGTTGGAGGTGGGTTAGACGTTCTCATCATAACAACTAGTCCTACAATGTAAGACATAGCACATGTTGTTTTTGTTTAAGTGCTATGTCTTACTACGCAAATGAGGCCTTGCATAGCCTGTTCCGAAGTCGGTTGACATCGGAACGAGTAGTCAAAGTTTCAGGAATATCTCACACACTTGGCAGCCTATATCGACACTCTTCCACTAATTTATGTGTAACTAATATACTTACTATGCTGTCTTTATCCTGGTGGAATCAAAATATGACACTAGCACAAGGACACATTTTCATGTTCCGTTGACATACATTTGAATTTGTTGCAATGCGACGGTAGTCGAGGTAAGCCGAAGTATGTTCAAGTAGGTTCATGTTGGGGGATATCTTTCTTGAACGAAACGAAACGTTGCTTACAGTTCCAATAGGCATAATATATTTTTATTCGTTTCGTTAAAGAATAATATTTCAACTTAACCCGATTTCGGCATTCCCGGCTTTCATCGCCATCCAGCCAACTGAAATGTAGGTCAACGAAACTTGAAAACAGGTCCATTTCTTTTGTAAGAATCTGAATTTATTAGAGAAAAGACATCAGGGTAAGTAAAGTCTGATAAAAACATTATAACTTTATTTTGTAGAAACGCGTCGTTATTGGTTGCCAGTTGTGTGTGATATTTCTGAAAATTTGACTTTCGTTACACTGTTAGTCGACATCAAAACACGCTACACAGCGCCGTTAGTTAGACAGTAAGACCCATCACCCACCCAGAAGAAAAATATCGGGGTGATGTGTCTTACGTTGGAGGACTACATAACGACGGGTTGGTCACTGGATGCGGGTCAAGCATCGACAGCTGGATTTTCCGCGAGGTAGTTGAGTAGACCCATGCCCTTTGACGGGTCTCTTCCGTTTCCTATTCCACAGCGCCATAGCGGTCTCCCACGCCCTTTTTATATGTTTTTGTCCTCTTCCTCTTTATTATCCAACACCAGTGGAAGTGAATTTTTTTTAATTCCAACTCTCAGGCTCCAGCTAAGTAGATGGCGTTGGAATGACAGTGTTATCTGCAAGCCCCAGTGGTACCTCGCCTATTGTTGCTTATTTGAGTTCCATCGTGGATGTGCGTAATTGCTCTATTCACCGCGACAAATTAGTGCGAAAGTGACTATACTGCTTTATATGAAAAGGACAGATGACTGAGAAGGATTAAAGTCGCCTATGATGAGAGCTTTTGCGACTCGTTAATGCTCAATTGTTGAGCTTTTTAATTGGTCGGTGTTTCGCGAATGATGCCGCAAAAATACCGCTTTTATGTACGATAGTCGTATTTTTTAATTGTATAAAAATGCATGGAAAACATCCTTCCGATTCGGAACGCGGACGTGAAGGAAAACATTTCCAAGATCGGCAGAGAGTAACGTGAAAGAGCATGTTCATACAATTTTTTCAATAAAGACTTCTGGAAAATTTTCATCAAATGAATTTGTGTAACATGTATGTAGATTGTTATTGTAACCATTGTCGCACATCTTGCGAACGTTCACTTTTAAGTGTCGCTTTAGCAGCATGATACAATGTTTCAGTTCTCCGTAGCCAGCAGCGTGTGTAGGATTATAGTAAATTGTTATGTATATGTAATTTAATTGCTTGTGTGATAGTTTTAAATTTTTTTATTTTATTTTTACTTCATTACATGTTATTGTAATGATAACTTTATTCACTGGATTTGACATTTTTCCAGAAAATTCAGTTCAGTTCTGTTAAAACCTGATAAACAAGCATTAGTAGAAACATTGTGTCTATTGGTGACGTAGATTCAGAGCCAGTTTCAGCTTTGGAATAAGCTTTTTTTTTTAAATTATTGAATCTTATAGTAAGTGTTACGTATATGCAATTAAATTGCTTGTGTGTTAGTTTTAAAATTCCTTTTTTATTCTATTTTTGTTTCATTACATTTTATTGTAATGATTATTTTCACGGGATTCGATATTTTCTTTCAGTAATTCTGTTTATCTGAAACGCAAAAGGTGTTACATTAGCATTAATTTTAGCTCACTCTGGTACACCGTTTTGTAAACACTACGCGAAAACGATTGGCTATTGCCAGGGTCATTTCAGCTTACGTGTTAGTCTGAATAAACAATGTTTCATTTTTAAATTTATTTCAGAGTGAGAGTCTGGTTCTTAGATAGGGCTGTTCTTGCTACGTGACAAATTTCATTTTTTCTATTACGTTGCTCAAGTGTTAAGAGACCACGTGACCTATCACGCGAGAACGGGATGATATTTTAGTTGGGTTTAATACCCTTTCTGAGAGCTTTTCAGTCAGTTGTATTTTAAATCTTGAGGACTCGAGAGGTTTCAATTGTTGAAGCCAGATTGTTTTTGAAGTTCATTTGTTTTTGGAATTTAATAATTTATTCTCTAGAAAACAAAACGAGTGTGCTTTTTTGTATAAAAATTCTGGGAGAAAAAAATTCAGTGGAAATTTATTCTGGAGTTATACGGAAACATAAACTGTGATTCAATTGAGGAATTGTTGCCATTTGTACAACGACCACATCTGACGTCATCGCCTTCCATATTGGAACGTCATCGAGATTCGAACCTGGATTTTATTAGAACTATTTAGTGATAGGACTTGTATTTTTCAATCTTAGGATTAAATTTTGGATTACATTCACAAACCGTAAGTTCTATTTCCAATTTTTACATTGTTTTCTAGGGAACTAAATTTATTTTGCTAAAATATACAAAGCTTGTTGACTTCACTCTTTTCTTTTGTTATTATTGTACGAGCCTACACGTAACATAAGATTCATTTAGTAGAGTCAAAACCGTACATAGCGTACGTGATAATCGGCACGTAATGTTTCTACGCCGCTAGAAGGAAGTGATCACGTGACCCTATCAGGTGATCCGTTTTGCGTTTTAGGCTTAAAACACACGTTATTATAGTGATTTTGGCCAGTCTTGCATTTAACCTTTGGAGCTCAAAGGTGTTTTTGTTGTGACCAGTTTGAGTTGCATTTTTATTTTATTCAATTTGAAGTAATTTATTTTCCCTGGAAATTATTAGTGCTCATCAGAAGTCTTGGAGAAAGACATTTATTGGAAATTATTCGGAATTCGAAACTGGAATATTATTCTTGGTGATTCAACAAAGAACTGTTGACACATCAGGACAAAGTAGGTCATAAAAGACGTCATCGCCTTCCATCTTGGAACTTCATCGGGATTCCAACTGTGATTCACTTAGGACTTTTTATTGATAGGACTTATATTTTTAAATTTTTGGATTAATTTTGGATTAGATTCATAAACCGTAAATCCTTTTTCATATTTTTACCTTGTTTTCTAGGAAAATAAATTATTTTGTTTAATTTTAGAAAGCTTGTTGGCTTCACTCCTTTGTTTGTTACTTTTGTACGAGCCTAGACACGTAACAAAATGCTACCCAAAAGTGTCTCCATGATGGATTGAAATGTGTTATTGTTGTTGCTTCTGAATAAGTCGCCAAAAGTTCGAGTCTACCCTTAGATTCGTGTGAGATTGATTTGAACGAAGATTGGCGTGTCCGGCGAGCAATAGGAATAGAAGTCAGTTGTACCGTAGTTACTTTTCTCATGATGTCTTTTTTCACTTGTTTTCCCTTCTTTCTTTTTCTTTCTTCGCCTGAATACGGTATCGACAACATCTTTTTGACCCAAGCTTTATTTCTTCTCGTCTGGGAGTAGGGTATTATGTCAACAAAAAGATGTAATCTTACTTGATATTGGAGCAGGCACTTTTTGTGTGTCTTCTTGTTCTTCTTCCATCCTTGTAGTTGTCTTTGTGATTTTGGGTTCGCTTTTCATGAGAGTCTTGAAATTTCTCAAAGTAGGTTTAGCTGTTTCGTGTAAAAATTTCTGGTGAAAAGAGTTGAAGACTTGTAATACTTGGCTGTACCGGTACGTTGTTTCTGTTTAATCCATCAACAGTTGTTATTCTTGTTGTAGCTGACATCTAGGTGAGATTACGATTCGGAGGTAAATTAGGCATCGGTTGTTCGTCCAAACGATGGAGCTCTACTCATTGTTTGTATGGAACTAAACTGAGTTTCCGTCCTTCTGTAAGATTCTAAGGTGCACGTCTTTTTCTTTCTCCTTATCTCATGACTCTGCCTAAAAGTTGTCCAGAAATCGATCCTACCTAAAAGTTGTCCAGAAATCGATCCTGCCTAAAAGTTGTCCAGAAATCGATCCTAACAAATGTTTAGCTAGACGAATAGGGAGTCCCTTGGTGACACATTTTGTTTCAGGAACAAAGTCACTGTAGTGAATCGTATATGACTCTTCTCTTTTATACTGGAATTCGTTTCCACTATATGCCGGTACGTCTTATCAAATTCAGTATGGGCAACACTCGAAAATGAGGTGTTTTTGAAGGCACTAAGTAGTGACAGTTCTTGTTTGGATAAATACACTAAACTTTGTAACATCCCTGTTCTTGTGCTTGTTACCACTCTGTAGCCTATCTCTCGTCCAATGTTTCATCAACTTAGAATATATGCGTACCTGAATCTTTGAATAATACGCAAAGTCAATGTACGCTAAACAGGTTTTCTAGCATCTGATTAACTTAGCTCATCACGTATCTGATGCCATACATCTGATCTGATTTTTATCACACGTGAATTGTTTGTATGTTAGTACTTTTAAACATTTCTTAGGAGTTCGATAATGAGCGACATCCAAACATCTAATGAGTTTATCATGCATTTATTTGGCTGAGAATTTGTTTCTTCTTCTCACATATACCATTCTACAATTGCCCTCCTGCAGTGAACTTTAACTGTGGCTTGTCCAGAGCTTGTCAGAGGCAGTGTCCATATAAGTATTCTTTCTTGTATATTTGTCTTTTCTTCTTTTTAATTTTGTTACAAAATGCTCCATTAATTCTATTTTAAAGGTCTTAAGCTTTTTAGAAATTTGTATCGTTTTCGTTTGTGATCATACTGCTGTTCAACTGGCTAGTGACTAAAGTTTAGTTCGGTTCATTCGGAATGCTTGATAATTCAACTCGTGAAATACCGTCAACGTTAGACGGTACGTCAGATATTGATAGATCCCTTGTTCAATTCTCTATTTATGAAATTTACCTGATATGGACAATTTAGCGAAATTTTCAGAATCCTGTCATTTCGGACACAACAGCTGCACGCAGAATAGGATAACACAACCTATCTTGACCTAGCGTACATGCAACATTTTTTAAAATCCAGATTTATAGCAATTAAACCAAAGAGAGGATGATTGTTTAAAAGAAATGATAAGGATTGTTCTTTCATTATGTCAAAAATCAATTTGATAACTTTTCAGAAGAAAAAGAAACCACTAACATTTTATTTCGTTTTGAAGGCATGCAGAGAGTGTGCCTTCTCTTTCAGTGTTAATTTTGGTTACTTTGCACGTGACTGAATTTAAAGGCATTCGTATAAAGTAGTTCTCCCTACAGTAGCCTGATACCATGACCTCCCACGATGCGCCGCATACAGTGTCAGGCAGATACAGTTGAATAGTCGATACCTATGCAGATATTCAAAATGGCGAAAGTAATATCAAAATGCATTGGCAAAAAACAAATAGCAATAAATCAATTTTTTTTCTTCTAGATGTGTCGCCACAGGCTTTTCGTTGCATCAGTCACAACTTTGTCCATTAAAAAGGTACTGATTGTTGTTTAAATTGTCACTATGAAGCACGGTCATTTTCAGTCAGCGCGTCCTCGTGTGTGTGTGTGTGTGTGTGTGTGTGTGTGTGTGTGTGTGCTATGCATTTTGTTTTCGAATAAACGTTTGATCGATTGTGTTTAACAGTTATTTTACATTAAGTTTCAACATTTTATAATAAACCCATTTTCATGCCATTGTATTTTAGAGTACATCATTGGAACAGATAACTGAGTGAGTGTGTTGGTGTAATTAGGTTGTAAAAATATAGACACCTATTTATGCAATGCAAATTTTCGAGAAGAATGCTTGGTCGGTATCTTTGCTGGCAAGAATTAACAAGTATATATGCAATTAAAAAGAATAATAATGTCTTAAAACATTCAACATCTCTATAGTTTAAAAAAACAATTATTTCCTATATGAAATATCCTGTTACGACTCAATATCTTTAACTAAGTAACAGAAAATAGCGAAAACCAACAAGTTTTGTAAAATTAAAAAAAAATTTATTTCCCCAGAATACCAAGTGAAAATTTAAAAAGAACTTATAGAGTATGAATCAAATCACGAATAGTCCTAGATATTCTCTCATAAGTCAAAATATATGAGTTCCAAATGATTTCGGTAGTGATCCGAATGAATTGCATTTTTGAATGTGCTGATGTACTAAAAGCCTCGAATGTTCTAATGTGCCAACAGTTTTGATGTATCACACTGATATACTCCAAAATGTCCTTGAATGAATTCACAATAATCCCAAAATAGTGATTTAGTTCAAGAAGTATTAATAAGTACTTTGTAATTCCAGTGAATATTTTCAAATTAATTTTGAATAAATAAATCCTCTTAAATATTAACTGAAGCACAACTAAAACTAACTGCTCTAAACACTGGTGCTAAAATAGGAATGAGTAATTTTGAAATGTACCGCATTAATGTAAAATTAAAGACGCAATAACAGAGTCATGATGAAGGTCAACTTCCCATTAAGTTCGTAACCGACTTGCTTCTAGAACAGTCTAAGTTGTCAACAAGATCAGGTATTTCCAAGTGAAAAATTAATGTCCTAAACTCAGATACAAGAAAACACTTTTACCTTCAGTAATAAGAATCTAATAATAATCTGAATATAAAATCCAAACTCATAGAAAAATATTAGCTATCTAATATGTTGTTTAAAAAATAACAACACTCTTGTCTGGTAAGCTATAAGCGCAATTATTGACCAAGATTATAGATAATCACTGAGAAACGACAGCAGACAATACAAGTTATACATAACATACCCCAAAAGGAAAAATATCATAAAAAATCCAGAAACATAACAGGTACACTTGGTAGTAACAATGTTTATTTGAGTTATATTTTGGTACGATATAGTTATATTTGTTTATATGTTTGCATGATATCTGTATTGATATAGGTACATTGTCACACTTGCAAAATTGTGCAACTGATTGAAGCAATTTGATTTTGAAACTAGAAAATTCAATATCACTATGATGATACTTCGTTTGGCAGGAATTATGCATTTTTGAATATATATTCAGCAGTCGTTCCATAAGACAAGCTACATGTTTTAACATCAATATCGATACACTCTTGTATTGTCACACTTTAAGCAGCCGTTCTAATAGGCCATAGACAACTCCAAGATTCCTGCATATTTGAAGAGTTATACAATTCAAGCTACAAGGGTAAAAGTAGCTGACATTGCTTTACATTAATTAATATCTATCCTGAAGTCAAAATATAATTCACGCCTCATTAAATTAAAAAGGAAACTACCATTAAGTTCCAAGATGAATTATGTTAAAAAGATAATAAAAAACTTATAAGATTGTTAGCTACATAAAATCTAATAATGTCTGTTTAAAAAACGAGTCAGTTATTTAAGATATTAATCTATTCACTGAGCAGTCGTGGTTACCACATCATAAGTTGCAAAATATTATTTTTCTAAACAAGATAGATACAAATGGGAAAACTGTAAGGCGAAATAAAATGAATTGCATAAATATATATCTATTGCATTACCAACCTAATACCACCCACCCCGGCCCCATTATCTGTTCCATTAATGCATATTAAAATACAATGTAAGTTGTATGACATAAAGATCAGTACATTAATAATGTTAAAACATAATGTAAAATAACGGTAAAACACAATCGGTGAAACCTTCATTTAAATAAAGCATCTCTGAAACAGTTAAGGCACAGACACATAATTACGCAGTCTCTCACCATACCCCATGTCATACATAATGGCTGAAAAGTCAGTAATGCTTATGGACTCACGGTCCTAATTGTATGGAAAAATGGGAACCAGTCTGGAAATGGGTGATATAGCGTTTAGCTGGCCAGGATCGGCTGATCATGAAAGATGTATTTTTGTAAAAAAAAAATCTTTAAAGAGCTTATTCTAGTTGTAACTTAAAAATAGACATATATTGTCATTTAATTTTATAAACATTGTACTATTTACAATGTCAATACCTGAAATACAACGTATTCAGGGGCAGATACACACATACGAACACATGACTATATTTGCATATGGGAAACAACTCATCGTCGGCTGGTTATAGATGTTGTGGGAGTTATATCCCTTATTGAAAAGCGGCCGTTTTAATACATTAGTTTTGTTTCTATGTGGCAGATACGAGCTCATGTGAAATCGTGCAGACTGTCAACCTATGGCATATAGTGAGCATTTTGCTTCACCTAAAGTTTTATTTCAACAGAAACTGTGGGGTTTTTTTTGACAGACAAAAATAAAAAAATCATTATCTGTTTTTGAAGTTATTATAAATCTATTCTGTGCACGATGTGTAAGAATCATACCTCTCTTGAGGTCTTCTGTACGCAGGGCCGTAGAGAGCGATCACGGGCCTGGGGTAAGAACACCCTGGCCTCTCCTAGTTCTTGTTCAAACAAATTTTTTCTTTTATAAAATTAAAAAGTGTTGTTCGGCCAGGGCCCCTTTACGGGCCCCGGGCCCCGGGGATATATCCCCGGTTGCTCCCCCCCCCCCTTTTCGGCCTTGTCTGTACTTGGTATTTAAAAATCAGATATTTGCAAACTTTCTTTTGTGTCTTATTCCTTTGAGATTCTAAAGCAAAGTATGTTGGTTTTTCTATAGCATACCTACTGAAAACAATTTTAGGAATTTCTAAAGCACACCCTACTGCATCAGTTTTTGTATGGTTCTCAGCAGGCTAATATGAATAGAACTGTCTTAAGTCATGGAAGTGTCCTACATACTTCTTTCTTATCTAGCAGTCATATTTTTCCTTCTATTTCAGTGTAACTACTTATCACTCTTCTCAGAGTAATACTTACCTAAAACACTTTTTAAAATTGAAATGGCATCTAGTGATTAAATCTGAATATATAAAACTACAAAAACGTGCAAATTGTTTTGCAATGTAAGCATGTGCTTGCAAGTCGATGTCAGCGGAGCCCTTCAATAATCATGTTCTCCATCCGTCCAACTGTCCTCAAGACAATAGTCTGGTTTCTGCAAGATATCTTCACCCGAAATAGTTTGGCGTGCCGCTTTAGGTTGATCAGACGTTGAAAGGGTCTGATTTTCGGTCTGATGGGTTATAATTTGAAGGAATTATGAATCCTGATTACCTCTTCTCTCTCTCTCTCTCTCTCTCTCTCTCTCTCTCTCTCTCTCTCTCTCTCTCTCTCTCTCAGCGTTGCATTAAAACTCAGCTTTGAATTTCATCGAAATTTGACACGTAGATTTATATAGATAAGGCCTTAAAAGAGTCTGATTTCCACACACACACACACACACACACACACACACACACACACACACACACACACACACACTTCACAAAATCCATCATCGATGTTCTGTCTTCTTGATCATGAAAATAAAGGCGAATAAATAATAAATGTTCAATGTTAGCTAATTTTCCACAATAAACAGTAAGCCGGTCGTTCCAATATTTAAAACAACCTCCCATTCAACAAAACAAAACAGAACATGTTTGGTGGTACACTACATCAAATATCAAAGCAGATATAATTTTGATGCTACGACACATTAAGATGGTTTGTTCAAATTAGAGCAAAAACAGAAAGAAAATGAGAATTTAATATTTAAATTACTAGTGTCATAGCCTTGATCGTTTGTCTTCTGAAGACTAAAGTGGCTCTCACTGCCCATTCAAACAGCGAGTCATTCGATCAGCTATAATTAGCATCAAAATCGAACCATTTGATCACAACAATTGGTTTCATTTTTCGCCCACATACGCCATATATCGCAAGTTCATGATGTGGTTTTGTTTTATAATTTTAATTCTGTTTTTAGTTTCACTTGTATTAAACGATTTTTATGTTCTGAATATGGTGCGAGAGTGGTATGACACGTTGGAAGCCTTTTTCATCCTGTTGTATTGTTCGTTTAGTTTGCTATTTTGTTGTTGTTGCTGTTATTGTTTTATAAAAAGTAACCCTTTTCAAGTGTGTTCTTTATGCAGTTACATAACTCTCTCATCAATGGTTTGTACGGCAACATATGATACTGAAACTATATTTTGGCCTTGGCTAAAACGAGAAAGTAAGTTAAGGGAATCAATGGCTATGGAGTATGGCATATATATGAAAACAATTTACATCTTAAATAATACGTACTACGCATTTGTCCCCCACTCCCTTATGATTGTACGGATATGCATTTGTTGCTGTTATTGGTGTTGTTGTTGTGGGTTTAACGCCATTTTTCTGCACACTATAGACTCTACATGGTGGCCATTATAACTGGTGGAGGAAGAACCCGGGAAGCCCCGGTAAGAACACCGAACCACGGGAACCTACTGGCAAGCTTTCTCATATACCCACACTAGTCGAGCCCGAGACTCGGATCCACGCGGACAGAGATGAAATGTCAGTGTATATAGGTAAAGGCGAGCGCTTTAGACCATTCAGCCATCCGGGGCCCCACAGGCACACATTTGCACACGGAAAATGCTATTACCTATAACAACACAGAAGCCATCTCAGGCATATACTCCTGGGATTGAAAATGTGCATGTGCATAATCTTATTAATTTTGTTGGTAATTAATAATAATAATAATACTAATGCTACTACTAATAATAATGTTCTCCATCTTCTAGGCAAGGATAATAATTACATTAATTATAGTAATAATAACAATAACAATCATGTTTTCCATCTTGTAGGCAATACAACTACTATTGCTACTACTACTACTACTACTACTACTACTACTACTGATCATGTTAATTTCAACATTCCCTTAATAACAATAAATGATATTTTTTTTTTTATATTCTCAATAAACTTGACACAAACAAATCAGCGAGTCTAGATGGAATTCACCCCAAAACTCTGAAAATGTCGGCTTTATCAATCTCAGAGTCGTTGAAAAAAATAATTAACTCTAGTATCACTTCCTGTCAATTCCCGGAGTCATTGAAGTTAGCAAAAGTATTCGCAATTTATAAGGGAAATGAAAAGAATCACCGATACAACTATCGATCCATATCTGTTCTATCTGTGCTTTCAAAAATTCTTGAAAAACATGTCAGCAAGCATATTTTCAGACATCTTAACAAGTACCGACACCTCCATAAATCACAATCAGGTTTTCGACAGAATCATTCATGTTAAACTGCATGGACAACACTTGTAGACCAATGGCTACTAGCAACAGAATCAGGCTAACTGACTGGCAAAATCTTCATTGATTAAAAAAAGCCTTCGATTTGATTGAACATTGATGTTAATTAAAAACTTTCAGCCTACATGTTTTCTTCGAACTCAGTTGCCTGGTTCACGTCGTATCTCACTAACAGACACCAGGTTGTTTGCACGGATAAATATACTTCCGAACTAAATCAAATCTTAAGTGGTGTTCCTCAAGGATATATCTTTTTGTACTGTTTATTAATGACTTAGCCAGCGCATTCTAACACAGATTTTTTCGCTGACGACTCTACATTGCATTCATTTGGTAAATCTCTAGACTCCATTAAAAAATAAACTTCAAATCGAATTCAACAATATATCAATTCGGTGTCAACAAACGAAATGCATATTAATATCTTTAAAACGAAATGTTTGACACTCGGAACAAGGAAGCGCCTATCTCCTAACATGGATTTATTTCTAACTCAGAATGGCTTAGACGTGTCTATTGTCAAAAATAAAGAACTTCTTGGTATCTACATTAATCAACATCTCAGCTGGAATGCACACATCGATCACCTATGTGCAGTGGTAGTCAAAAAAATAACTCTGTTAAAATTGCTGTCGAGATTTTTACCTCCCCAATCACTTGAAATTTGTTTTTAGGGATACATACTAACATTGATAGACTACGGCTGTACCATATGGGGAAACACATCCAATCATAATCTGTCCAGAATCGATGAACTCCAGAAAAGGGCAGCCCGAATAATACTGAAACTTCCATTATGACTCTCAAATGTTTTGTTTTCACGTCTGAAATGGCTACCCATACAAAAACGTATTCTTTATTTTAAAGGAATAATGAAATATAAGTCTTTAAATGATCTGTCTCCAGATTATTTCTCTAACCTTATTGAACTAATATCATCAAATCGACGACTAACAACGATCTCCAGATTCGGTGGTCGAAAACTAACCATTACAAAAGCTCATTTACTGTATCAGCACCTACTGTATGGAATACCTCTCCCCTCAGGATACGTAATTCAAATTCCCTCGCTTCTTTTAAAATATCATTAAATAAATTCTTTCTTGACCAACTGGAATGACATATTAAAGCCTCTGAATGGAAAACTTTATCATTATGTCCATAAATAATATATCCAGATCTTACTCGATATATATAGTACGTACGACTTAGGTTATGCTGAAATGTAAGTACCTGTGTATAGAATATTATTTACATATGTATGTGTTTCCCAGTATAGTCACAAATATTCATTCAAGTTAAATGAATGAGTGTACGACGATACCGATTATGTGTATCATTTTGTATTTTTTTTTTCTTCTTTTTTTTTTTAACATAACCAATTAGAATAATTGAGGACCACATGGTATATGGGTCAGTCATGACCAAATGTGCTATCCTCGTTAAAGAAAGCTTATTATTATTATTATTATTATTATTATTATTATTGTCTTTATTTTAAGGGATATCATATTTAGCATTATAGCTAATGTCCCATATGGTCCATATAAGAATATACATACATATATACATACATATATAAATCAGTTAAAACTAATAATCCTCATTAAAACACTGAAAAAAAATTATTTGTGAAAGAACAGAGAATGTTATAATAATTAATTTAAAACAATAAAAAGAGGGAATATGTTGAAACAGTAAATTAGAATATAATTCAGGATATAGTTAAAGTTGAAAAAAGTTGTCATTTCACAAAGACTTGACTTTACAAAGGGTATTTGAAAGTTCTGAATATCAGTGTGCTGTACAAAAAGTTCATTGTTAGTGAAAAGTAGTACATCAGTGCGTCCCCCCGAAGTAGTCCCCATGCACCTCAACAAACGTTCTCAATCTGATTATCCAATCATTAAATGCCATTTTGTATTAAATTTTTCGTATGCTATTTATACACTGGTAAACTTCATCCAAGTCGGTCTTTATATCATCCAGGGAGATGAGCATTTTCCCTTCTACAAGAAATAAAAACTAGAGTAATATTTTCTCTTACATTCCTTGGTAAGAGAAATATTGTTTCGGGAAGTTTTAAAATTTTGCCGATCTTTGTTTTTGTGATAGAAGTCACGCAATTTACTATTTTTATATCATCAGTGTACCATTCCGGTTTTATGTCTCGCTTAATCCTTTTTGATTTTAGAGGAGCATGTTTAGTAAGTATGGATACGAACCCGTCAAACCAAACGTTAAGACATTTTGCTCATAGAGTGATAAAAATGGTTCTCGTGCTGATGCTGATATATATTTATGAACTTTTTTTAAATGTTTTGACGAACTGATTTTGCGTCATGCAGACTAGATGATGGTCACTTGGAGCAAAAAAGAAAACGATATAGAAAAATAGACCCCCCCCCCCCCGGGGTATAATGGTTGCGGACATCAACTGAGGTTGAGTGGTGTAAATGTGTATTTTAGCCATTGGATTTCTTTTTAATCCTGTACATTTATATTGTACCTCTTCTAATCTCCAATTACAAATTTATAAAATAAAATATGTTCAAACTAAACTAAATGTGATCAACCAAAGTAGATGTTGATTCGGTTACCATTGTTGCTTTGTTATCAAGTTGGGTAAGGTTATTAGAGAGCCACATGTCCACCCACTTCTTATGATTCTGATTCAAAAGATCTATGTTCAAATCGCCCATTATGATAACTGCATATTAGGATAAAATCACCCATTATGTTATGTGCATATTAGGTTAAAATTGCCCATTTTGATGATTCTATATTTTAAGGTAAACTCGCCCATTATGATAATTCCATATTAGGTTAAAATCTCCCTTTACGATACATTCCATATTAAGGTAAAATCGTTCATTATGATAATTCCATATTAGGTTAAATCTCCCTTTACGATACATTCCATATTAAGGTAAAATCGTTCATTATGATAATTTCATATTAGGTTAAAATCGCTCATTATGATACACTACATATTAAGTTAAAATGTCCTATTACGATACATATTTGGTTTGGATAGAGCGCCATGTCGAATCTCTGAATGTGCAATGTTAGCCATGGTGGCGGGCCAGTTAACGGGACGGTGATTCATATTAATTTCAAATGGATTGATTTCATATTGATTTCCGACTACATAATAACAGAGTTAAACATTAAATAACACTTTCAAAATGTATGTTATATATGGTAAGACAGATTTCCTCTGAAAGCAAAAGAGATTTCAATATTAAAAGAGACAATTTCAAGAGCATACAGCTGCTATGTGCAAAAGAAAAATATGAGATAAGCAAAAATTCCCACAAATGATATTCTTTCTTTCTCTTATGTATTCATTGTTGCGTCTAAGGAGCTTAAATTATTAAACAAGAAAAAGCAAAAACCAGCAAGCATTCAATAATCCAAAACATAAATTTATTTCCCTAAAATATAAAGTAAAACAAAGTGAAGCAAACAAAGATAACTTACAGTATGGCAAGAATTCCTAGAATTTCCCAAATGTACTATAAATTTCACAGTAATCCGGAAACGCTCCAAAAGTATTCCAAATGAAAGTTATAATGTGCTTATGTGCGAGCCCCACAGAAGAATCGATGTTCTAGTATCCAAATGTTGTTACTTGTTCAAAGTAAAGAAAATGAAATTTGAATGTCACAAGTGTCGTTGAATGTTTCACGGTAATCCAATGAAATTAATAAATATGCAAGTCCTTGAATACATGTAATTAATATTGCATAAGAATATGAATGATACAACCATGTATACAAAGCAATGCAATACTGTAGTTCTATGCATGTAAAAGTGCATATGCAGTCAAATTTTTCTTTCCCTTGATGTGCCTACTTACATCGATATTATATGACTGTGACAACAGACTACATCGTTTTAGTCTTTGATTCTTATTCTTCATTTTATTAATGAAAGGGAGAGGTTGTGATCGCTAAAGACAATAATTGGAGAAGGAATTGCACTAACAAAGTGTTTCAAGGTCATCATCAAAGCCTAACATTCCTTCTCTATCGTGGAATGATTTCTCTGGTGCTTATTCAATTTCCTTGAAAAATAGCACACCGGATGATCAACACTATTGCTGTCTTCCCGTAACAGTACTCCGTCGACCATTACATCACTTGCATCTACAGACATTTTGACTGATTTAGTGAAATCTGGAGCTGAAAGAACTGGTGCGCTCTTGAGTATGGCCTTTAACTTACCTAATACCTCCTGACATTTGTCTCACCAGCGAAACATGGACTTCTGAGAAAACAAATTAGTCAGAGGTTCAGCAGTCATGCAAAAATAAAGCAAAATTTCTGACACTATTCAGCCATACCCAAAAATTTCATCAGTTGCTTCTTACTGATGGGCACAGGGAATTCAGAAATAGCCTTAAAATTAACTTTTATAGGTTTTGTTTGATCATATTCCACAATAGGGCCTTAAAAGGTAATATATGCACGGCAAAAGTCACTTTTACTCAAACTGAATGTCAAATTTCCTTCACAGAGGCTTTCAAAAACTTCGTTATTGTTTCCATGTGGTCCTTCCAGGTGTCGTTGTAAATGATGGTGTCATCGATGAAAAACGACAAAATTTCCTATACCGGATGTTATCTTATTCATCAAACTTTGTATTGGTAATGTCAATCTGGAGTCATGATTGCTGAAATTTCCTTTGCTTTTTGCGTAAGTGGAATTTGCCAGAATCCCTTCAAAAGGTCAAATTTGATGACATATTTGGCATATCCAATCCTGTCAATGCAGTCACTGATTCTGGGAATTGGAAACGAATCTCTATTAGTGAACTTTTTACTTTTCTGCAATCAATGCACATAACGAATGTCGAATCTGGCTTCGACATTTGACTACAATTTGAAATCCAGTCACTTTTACTAGGTACAATGAAGTAATTCCCCCCCCCCCCCAGCAAATACTGAACTTCTATCTTCAAATAATCTTGTTTGAGAGGATTCATCCAAAAAGAATGTTGTTTTACAGGCTTAGAATTTACCATTTCAACGTTGCGGAAGATTTTACATTTTCGTGTTTGAATATTTGGAAATACAAATTCATATTCTTTTAGTAGTTTTCAGTTCGTCCACTTCTTGTGGCAGCAGATGCAAAAGTTTCTGGTCCAGATTGTCAAGAATTTCAGAAATGCGAAGATTAGTCACTTCAAAATCATCACTCTCCGATTTCCCATCTTCGTTCAAATGTTGTGTGCGTGTGACAGGTACTACTAAATTAACTGAACAATTCATATGGCTATCTCTGACAACATACTCCTAAAATATTAACATTTTACCATGAAAAAATGATTCCTATTTTGCCACCCAGGAGTATGAATACTGTATTTTAAGTCACTTATTTTCTTCTTAATTTTATAAGGACCAAATTCCTACTTTGAAAAGAATCTTGAACAGATTCCATAACAGGAACAACAATGAACTAACATCTTTATCTGTAATCTTTTCTGTATCTCTGTGAAGGCCAAAAATGAATAAGAAAACCTTACTAAAGCTTTTACTACGGTCTTAGTTTTTATATTCCGTAAACGAATATCATCCGGAAATCTTGTGGACGCACAAAGAATCGTGAATAAGTATTGATTACTTACCTTGTACTTAGGTAAAGGGCCGACACAATCTGTACATCCAACGCAGCAATTGGTTGCAGATGAGCTTTGGATATCTTCTGATTAGGTTTTCCGAACATTTTAAATGTATTACAAGATATTCAAAATTGGAAACATCATTTTTTATTTCCGGCAGTGATTAATAATCTTATTTACTCCTAAATGACCAGACAATGGCGAACATCACATTTTGCTGGGATTTGATTCGTAATGGTAAGATGTAGAAAAAAAGTATATTAAAGTTAATTTATTTTGTCTTGTTCATAGTATGTATATCTTTTGAGCTAATTAAAACATTAAACAAACAACGAGCACATACACTGGCAAAATGTATTCAGGAAGCATTCAAAAATATAGCACTAACTTACGCATCCATCTTTGACAAGTCAGTTCCGACAAATTTATTTAAACTTGATCTCCATCTTTGGTTACACCGTTACCATTATGTTGATAAAGTAAGTGTCACATATTTCTAATATTATCAACATTCTGACAGTCTTTTGCATTGTAACTATGCTTATGAAATGTTTTTGTATATTAATGCTGTATTTTAATTTTATGCACTTGTGTACTTTGGATTCGACCTTTAAGCTACAATGCTTTATTTTTGTAATGACAAGCACCATGCGTATACTTAAACCAATAAATAACTTAAACCTTTTGTCATGAAACATGAGCCGAAACTCGTAAACTCATTAGTAGAACTACCGTACTATCTTATAAGCTGAATCAGACTACAAACAACACACACCCAGATCTGCCGCATCATGTTTGTTCTATTGATTATACACTGCGCATACCCAGATCTACCGGCGCATTATGCGGAAGCGGATCTGGACCTGTGCAGCGTGCAGTTGGATTCGTCCTATAAGCTTTTATTGACGGTTCTAGCATTTGGCAGTTTCCTTATCTAGAAGGATTCCAGCGTCCAAGGGTGAATTATCATAAGAAACTCTTCTAAAATATTATATTCATGAATAATCGATATATTAAAGACGTGCGCAATGCATTGATCACAATTAACGCATGTTGATTTATAGCAGCAAAAAATCCTTCACCTGGCGCAAATGGTCAGTGAATCATGACATAACAGAGGTGCGGCTTTTGGTAAACAAACGTTTTCAATGAATCATATGCCCACTATATGCTTTTTAATGCAATTTGCACGTACACATCTACACGCATAAATTCCACGCGTGCTCCAAACTATCAAGTTAGTCAGCTCTAAGGCTTTGTTGTCTCTAGCTAATAAGAACTGACAAGGGTTCATATGAAACTTTCATTGTAGCAAAACATTTGTTATTGCGAAGTATTCTCAGGCCCGGCCCTAGGGCAAGGCAAACGCGGCAACCGCCTTGGGCCCCGCGCTTTCAGGGGCCCGCGCTGCTGACGGAAATCAACTTCGCAATGCAGTTTTTTGCTTGGGGCCCCGCTCATCGCTTGCTGCCTTGGGCCCCGCACATCCTAGTGCCATTTCTGAGTATTCTATAATCAGATTTGCCTTTGGCCTTCAGAAACGTGACGTTCATTATATCTGAGAACTCGTACTTCCGAGTTTCTTGTGAGAAGGGACCACCGTATAATTACTGGGAAGGGCAATCCGACGAAAGCGTATTTAAAGCTGTTTGAACTTTTTAAAATGTGTGACTTTCCAACTAGCTTTGGTAACAGATGTCGTGAGAATACAAGGAAAACACTCACCACTGGAAAACTAAATCATAAAATCGACAAAAAACTAACGATAGGCAAATAATGTAGGACTCCTAGTTTTCCTTTTTGCTTTCTGCTGTCTTTGATCTACTGATTATTTACTTGATACAAATATGAATGCATTTCGCATTTTCGGTTTATTAGGTACCATGTACTTTTTTTCTTCAAAATAATTCTTTGCTTGTACCACACTCAACCAAATACTGAAAAATGAGAATTAGTTGGATTGGATTGTAACACTACTGGTAATACAACAGATGAGCTTTTAGAATTGTCTTTTGTCCATTGTTTGTCCGTCCGTTAGCACAAGTTATCCATAATTCTCCGAAACTACCTGGAGGATTATCATGAAACTTTAAACGATCATTCATCCAATTGTCTAGTGGGTGCTATGTAAACACGGTGCCGTTCGGATATCTAATATGGCCACCACAGCAGCCATCTTGTTATCGCAACTCCTCTTGAGAGGATAGCCATATCAGAATGGGGATTTTACTTAAAGATTTCTTATGATGTCTAAATGGTCCTAAATAAAAACAGCACCGACCTCACTTCTGATATGGCCGCCAAGACATCCATTTTGAAGAGCTAGTTATGGCTATTCCTTCTGAACGCAAAGTTATATTCTCACGGGCTTTCAAAAGAATACTTGTTATGATGTCTTGTTTGTTCCAAATGGAAACGGTGCCAAAGCGACGTCTAATATGGCCACCATAGTAGCCATCTTTAAAATCTTGTTATCGCTACGGAAAGCCACATTGACATGGGCTTCACGAGAAGACATCTATGATGTCTAGTTGGTCCTAAGTAAAAATGGCGCTGCTCGCAGATCCAATATGGGGTATTGCGGCTTCTTGAAAATCTTTTTCCTCCTGAGGCTTTTGTAAAAAGATTTCTTATGATGTCTTGATGGTCCCGAATGAAATTGTGCTGTGCCGACATCCATATTGGCCATATTGACCACCTAAAAAATGTTATAGCTACTTCGTCTGAATGAATCAGCATGGGGCTTTCATTGGAAGACTTCTTATGACCTCTAGTTAGTCTGAAATGAAAATGGTGCCAATCTGACCTCCAAGATGGTCGCGATATTGATTGCTGGTCATGTCGATATTGTATTTTGACCGGAAGACTTCTTATGATGTCTAGTTGGCCATAAATGGAAATAGTACGCATCTGATATCTAATATGGCCACCATGATCACCACGGTAGCCATCTTGATGATCTTGTTGTTATACCTCCAAGAAGAAGTGTTATGTCAACAAAGGGTTTTCACAAGCAGAGTTCTTATGGTGTCTAGCTGGTCCTAAATGAAAGTGATGCAAACTGACCATTAATAGTGCCACTATGATGCGCACACTGAAAATATGTTGTTATCTCTATTCCTCCCAACATGGGGTTTTCACCAATGGACATCTTAGGATACCTAATTGATCCTAAATGAATATAGCGTCAGCCGTATATCCAATGTGGCCGCCACGACGACTGTCTCGAAAATCTTGCTGTCGCTTCTCTTCCAGGATGGTCATATTGACCAAAAGACTTAAATGAAAAAAGTGTCGATCTGATATCCAGTATGTCCACCGTACCAGCTAATTTTAAAATCTAGTTATCGCCGAAGAATAACAGGGATGGTTTCAACACCCAGTAGATTGGTGGAATCAGTTTTAGGTTTTTGACTGAGACAAAGAAATTCTAGTCAAGTGGTTATATTTTTTTTGTCTCCCCACGATGCTCTGTCAGGTGGGAGACAAATAATATAACCACGCGACTAGAATTTCATTATCTCTGTGCAAGCCCCAAAGTAAATTACGTTTACTTTAATATTTTCCTTTGAAGTTAAAACAAATCCTTCTTTTCGCAATCTAGTTAGCAAATTTAACATACAGTATTAATCAGCTGCTGTTTTTCCTTCACATTCTTCTGTAGGACATTCGGTCTTGTAACGTTTTTGAAACTCAAAATATCGATCTGAATTATTTAGCTATATTTACCGCTTATATACTCCACCCCCAAAAGAGCAACAACTTCTCAGTTATAATTGTTACGTGTTGTATTCATTGCACGTGCAATTGTTTTGTAAACAGAAGAGGTTTAGAGCCAAGTGCAATCGTTATGTAAACAGAAGAGGTCTAGAGCCACGTGCAATCATTTTGTAAACACAGCGCATTAATACGAATATATTAACGAGGGCTGTGGCATGACCTGTTCATTCGAAGCACACAATTTTTATGCGTGAGAAAGTGAAAGTATTAAAAACGTTTGATAGTAATGAGGTGTTATAACAAATAATTGATTGATGCTAAATGAAATTAACAATAAATAATTATTTTTTTCTCCACAAGGGTGGCTTTTAGCTTTCATCAGTTCTAATTTAGAAAAGTTCTCTTCATCTATGGTAAATAATGATACGATACTGTGTACACAGCTCTAACGAATAGTAAAACGTAGAACGATCGACTTTGCAATGGATTATTCATGGGTAATTAGAGATCTGCGTTTACCATATATAAATCTTCTTTTCTTTGGAGGAGTCGAAACTGTTTGTGACATACTGGTATTGTAATAGATATTGGTTGTAAAATTACCCCCGCGTATGAAACCTTCGAAACACAGTTCCCACTTGATACCCTCCCATACAACCTACGTCATCGAAAGTGATGCATTCCGGGAATTTTAAAACGCCATGATGGATTTTCGTAACAACTGAAGGTACATTTTGCTTTGAAGGTACATTTTGCTTTGAATTCTGTATTAATCAAACCAACTCATATAAATGATGGTGTGTACCAAAGACAACGTATTTTCGGCTGATCAGTTATCTTTGTTTGGTTATTGTATGACGTGTAATGTCTTCAAACAAGTCAACTGATCATCTGATTATGAACGCCAACACTTTCTTCTTCTTCTTCTTCTTCTTCTTCTTATTATTATTATTATTATTATTAATCAGCTATGCTTGCTCGTCACTCACATTCTCTGAAAATGTTATTCTTTTAGGCCGCATATGAGCTATCAACGTAAAAAAATGACAGAACATGAATTTATTAAACACAATTGCAAAGAAATTTAACGGCAACAATAAGTTTTCATTATATAGCTGAATTGGCAGAAAATGTTAGATGGACTGTTTACAATAGCTGTAAATGTTTCAGATTCAAACATTCCTTTATAGCATGCAATTACACAATTTTAACACTTCTACACTTGGATGATTCTAACTCCAAATTTGAACCATCAGATATGTTTATTAGCAAAGATCTGCTAATAAAATATGATTAAGATGCAGATGATTTATCCAACTAAATCACCGACTGAAATGTGAGCAGCTAGTAAAATTCAAGTTGAACAATTTGAGTCGTTTGATGGTGTCTATTGAATTGAATAGAAATAATGTTTTCTTGCAAAATAGCATCTTTCATCTTTTTCAGAGTTTTGATTGATCAAATGAATCTTTTGTTCTTAAGGCAACTAATTTTTAAACAGAAACTATCTATTGCTTCTGTGTTTCAGATGATTCAATTGAAATTGTTTTAATATCAACTTAAAAGTCTTTTATGTATGTATGTATGTATGTATGTATGTATGTATGTATGTATGTTGTTTTTGGGTTTAACGCCATTTCTCAGCGCATGATCTGATATACATGGCGGCCAGGATAACTGGTGAAGGAAGAATCTTGGAAAACTCCGGTAAGAACCACCGACCACGAGAAGCTACTGGCAAGTTTTCCCATATACCCATACCGACAGAGCCCAAGACTCAAACCCGTACGGACATTTGCCAGAGAAACGAATTGTAATTATCCTACAGTCCGTAATTAGTCCGTAATGTTGAACTTTCAAGTAACCTATAGTACATCAACTCCTTTGTAACATGGATTTTCCACAGGGCCCTCAATATGTTTCAATATTACAGCTCCTACAACTTTGCTTTCATTGGTAGAGATTATTGATGAATCAATCCAATTCCCTCATGAACTCGTGCAAGCAGTTATCTCGTTTCATTCACTGCAGATGGCTGTAACATGTAACAATATTCATTTTATTAAACTTTATGTTCAGCTCAAGAAAGGTAAATAATTGTATACTGTGATGTGTGCAAAGCTGGAACATGTTCAAGTCAAAGATCAGGTCTGCTCAGCAGAAAATGGTCTTAAAGTAACTATATAGATTTCAGCAGTCAGTAAAATTGCCTGATGGTTTGTCAGGGTGAATTTCATCTTGGCAAAGTGGCAATGCGGTTCTAGTGTCGATGAAGTAGCTCTACTGGTTCATGGGTTTGATTACACTGTGTAACTTTATATAGACAATAATCAATAGGAAAAAGGTGGCAGAGGAAGACGAATCCAAAGCCCTCTTGACGTACATATATGTCTGAGATGACTAATCGTTTTGTTCAATGATAAATTAGATGAATCAAGATACTATCAGTCTTCTCTGTTGTTAATACAGTAGGAACACTGGCTGCATATTTCGTTTCATTTAACTGACTTATTGCGGGTTGGATTATCAGAAGTTTATTTAATCTAAAA
>JAECUM010038480.1:0-16091 GCA_016617855.1 Megalonaias nervosa
ATTTAGACTTTCTGCATTGCCGAGTGGTTAGAAGCTCTCGCCTTTACAGATCACTGACTCACTTCATGTCCGCATGGGTTCGAGTCTCGGACTCGGCCAAGGAGGGTATGCGAGAAAGCTTGTCAGTAGCTTCACGTGGTTTTGTGGTTCTTCCTGGGGTTCTGACGGGTTTTTACTCCATCAAATATACTGGCCGCCATGTGAAACTTATCATGTGCTGAGAAATGGCGTTAAACCCATAACAACAACAACTGCTTATTGTATTCACCATTATTATTAATTTTCCATCATCAGCATATCGATGTGGTATCATACTATTTACTCCTCATAATTTACTCACAAACATGATTTACTTGGTTAACAGTTTTAACTCAACGCCTTTGAGCTTCTAACGTGCACCATAAGCTAGCCCTGCTACACTAAAATAATCTGCAGGAGGGGGGGGGATAAAGATATCCTACTGCCCACTTGCAGCTAAGCACATCACCTCGCAAAATATTGCTTCAGATAGCCACTTAAAAAAGACTAATTGTCCTGCGAACGAGATCATATAGTTATCCAGTTATACAGGTATGTAGTTTATATCCTCTGTTTTATGAAAGAACAAACATGTCTATCGTGCAGCTGTCGTTGCCTTTAAATAGCCAATATTCTGATATGTTCTACAAATTGTTACCAGAAAACACCACCTACCACCATAATCCATGTGAGTGAGATAAGCGATAGTAACCAGTTGTACATGTATTATCACGGGCTTATTAGTCCATATATCACTACTACATCATGACTACATTCAATACACAATTTGCACTGTACATACAGTGGCTTAGGATAGTATTATTAACAATAAATATTAACTATAATTGTATATGTAATATTGAATCTATTCGAAATAATTTCAGTGACTTCTTGGCCCCAGAGTGGCAAAATCAGTTTCAGTGGTAACTCGCAATTTTCTACCGTTCTGCAATTTGAGAACACCTTGCCTTCTTCTACTTTCTTCATGAGTTCCAACGTTGCTTTGGTAATGTCTTCTCTTCAAATGATTCCGGATCTTTGTAACGTTTTCTTTTTCTATAGTACCTACAATTTTGTCATAAGTCTCATGAATTGGCCAATTACAAGTCTGCTTGTATTTTCATCAAATGGACCCAGTCGGTATACTATATTAATATCTTGTAGTCCAATATTGATGTTAAGTTTATTTCTACAAAAAGATCTGACTTTCTCCATAATCTGTTAAGGGGTTTCGTCCTTATTCGAATCATTTGTCCAGCACTGTTTCGTGTTTTCATCACAGGTCCATTGATCCAAGTCATGTAATCACTGCTTCAGGGAAGTATTCCAATATTTTCCTCCTTTTTATTTTATTTCCAGTCTCGAGCTTATTGATTCTATCTTTGATACATGAACCCTTTCTATTGACTATTGACTGTAAGATTATGCAAGTATTTTGCGCACTTCATTGCAGTTAAAATACTATTAACTTATCTGCGATGTGGTCCTGTTCAATTTTTAGCAATATATAAAATACTAACTGTTTGTGTACGTTTCGAATGGGCTCATAAAAAAATAAATTTGCACCCAAGATTGCATAGTTTCATGGGGTTACAAGTGTAATCATCCTATATCTAATGATAAAATTTACAACGTGAGAAGAAAATCTGCATCCTTTTCTCCCTAAGAATATTGATGTTCTACTCAGGACTCGAAAAGGATTCACATAGATATATGATAGTTTGGTAAAATAATTTTTTTATTGTCCCAAATCTTAAGATACCATTCTTTAAAGTCATCATTCCCAAAAGATAGAGATTGGTGGAATGAGATATATTCCTTTCCGCATTGAATTATTTTGGATACCAAATTATGGTGAAACCCATTTAGAATTAACAACGACATACGTACTACAATTAGTGTCTTATTCAAAATTGGTTTTGTAGCTGATTTGGTTGTAGTAGGACAAATAGTAAAGTTAGGAGAAGGATAAAGTGTGGAATTAGGAGTGGTGAATGGTAGATCATTGTTTGAAATGTCAGGTTTATGATTAGAAATGGTATCAAGTATGGGATCTTTGTTAGAAATATAAAGTTTAGGACTAGGAATGGTATCAAGTGAAGAATCATTTTAGGAATGTCAGGTGTAAGATCATATTCTTTTGAAGATTCTTTGACCACATCATAAAAAGCACCTGCCGCGCCATTTTACACCATTAAAATTAATTAAAGTCAATTTGACATTGTTTGGCCTTTTTAGACAAGGTAGAACGTTAGGACTGCATCATAAATGAAACAAAAGTGTACGAATAGGGAATAAAAATTATTAAATGGAACATACAAGAAGATAACTTGTAAATATAGCAGAAAAAGAGCTGAATAAAATGAATTCAAGCAAATCAAGAAAGCGCATGAAATGTTTGTAAAGGCTAGTCTTTGTAAAATATGAAAGTCATTGCCAGGTGGAATATTCCTAGAAATAACATTTTTCATGAGGAAATTTCTTCAAATAGATAATTTAACTTACATGATGTGTTAAAAAAAGATTACTTAGCAACAAAAGGAATTAGATTAGGATTAATGAAATCTTATCCTTATGTTTTCAATTTCTAATTCGTAACTTTTAAAGACATTTTTGGGGGTGAAAAATTAAACTAAGCAAATCGAAGACATATAAAACCAGGACCTAGCTGCTTTAGAAAGCGAGTAACTATAAATATCTTTTTAAGTTAAAATAGCATGAAGATAACATTGAGATAATATGAAGGTAAAACTAATAGATAATTTGAACAATAACTTGAAAATAACTGGAAAATAACTTTAAGGTAACTTAAAGTTATTTAGAAAAAGTGTAATTTACTTAGAAAATAAATGAAAATTAGAAGGTGAAGCACACAAGTTCTTGAAAGTAAAACTGAAGAAAGTATTATCACAACAGATTAAAGACCCTCGTAAATTTCAACTTGGAAAACAACTTGGAACACATAAATAAGTATGGTTTGTTTTATGTTTTAATTTAAAATCTCTTACCTCCAAATGATTTAAAATTTTATGTTGTATTGATTGTTAGCAATACAAATAATTATTATGCAGTAAATTCGAAAGAAGAAAATGCAATAAAAGATAGAAGACCTAAACAACAGTATAGAATAAACGCATCACAAACATGATTTAGGAGAAAACTATTTCATAAAGACTATTTTCTTAATTATATCATCTTATATTTTAATATATTTGACAGAATAAAACTTTATTATACTTAGAGATGAGAAATTAAAGGCGATCCAATTACTTACATCTTTAGAATAAATAATTTTATTAATTTGCCTGTTTCCTCATTTAGTTCTCAAGTAAATAATGACATATTTCACTTACCCCACGGTTAATATCTTTAAGAGGTCATAGTTATTTAACTTTTAAATACTCATGGAATTATGATAAGGTATAAGAACTTGACTATTCAGTAACTAGTGAACTAATAGGAACAAAAGACAAATAAAAGCAAAATTAGAGAAGCAAGAAACAATTATATATAACAAAATATAAAAAGAAGGAGAAGAACATAAGAATCACTTAAATATCGTTCAGCACTGAGTGAAACATTTATTTGCTTAGAACAGCTTTTGAAGAGGATATGAAGAAATTCAAAACTTAACTAAACCCTGATATTAATGTATGTTCTTGTTTACAGTGAATAAACAATCTAAAATAAAGATGTTTTTAAAATAATGCTAAAAAACAAAAGTTCCCAAGGATTTAGTCATTATCCATTGCATTATGCTTCATACACGTTACATGCATTGGAAACTCCTACAGAATTTAAACATCAAATCACAACACAAGTTTCAGTTTTATATTGGATTACTGGGATATAACTGAAATCTTGATAACGCATTGGCTACAGATGGTAAATGTTTAAAAAAAGGATTAAAATAAACAACAAGTAATTTGCTGTTCATGTAGTGGTGTTCAACATAATATACCTGATCGTTTAGATCTAAGTTTAGAACCTAACAGCATAAAACAGAACTTAACTGACTTGACGTATGCACAAAGGAACATGGTCAATACAATATATAATATAATTCATAGACAATATAGTGATACAGATGTGCATTAATAAAACAAAAAATAATGAATATTGTACCGAATTAGGTTAAAGTACCAAACTTTCCAAAGCTTAAGATCAGTATTATCGTTCTCACACAAAAAATCCAGTTTTAAATTTATTTATTTATTTTTTTTTTTTTGCAATCGTTAGGCATTAAATAGTATATTTTGCAAAGGATACGATTTCCTGTATTGAGCAATCTGAACTAGTGCCGAATGATACGTGCAATTATTTATTGACATAAAGAGGATCTCGTTCAACCCATCTCTTCATATCGAAACATATTGCTGATAGATAATTTAACACCTAATAAACACTTGCAACATTTTCTCTGCATCCGATCTATATAGTCAGACTTCAAAAATCCCCAAATTTCGAAGCACTAATATAAAATTGGAAATACAGAATAATCAAATAAACCAGACATTGTATTCATTGGACATTGTAAACTATGAGTATTATTCAAACATATGTTCATTCCTGTTTGCCCCTTTGCCAGTAAAAGTATTTATAGCATACCGAAACGGGAATCTCCATGTAAACACGTGTCCTAAATAATTAAAATTATTCACAATGTCTAGAAACGCATCTCCGTAATTAAAAAAAAATATTGTCCTCTAACTCTTTTGCCGACATCGTAACCTTTCTTTTATCAATATTTATAAATATATTCCATCTTACACAGTATGCGTGCAATTTATATAAAAATGTCTGTAGTCCATCTGCTGTCTCTGAAAAGATGACAATGTCATCAGCAAACAGTAAACAATATAAAGACATCTCTTCTAAAATGATACCCACCCCCACCCACCCCCCTGCAATTTCCAGATCATAAATATAAAGCAAAAATACTAATGGAGAGAAGCTTTTGCCTTGGCGAAGTCAATGTAAACAATCGAAAGAGTCCGAATGTAAGTTTATGTGCTTTACACATGACTGCACTAATTTGTAAATATATCTTACTCCGCATTTACTACATTTTGCCATAGACTTGTCATTTCTACGTACCCAAAAGCATTTTGAAAATCGATGAAGACATAGAAAGCATTCTTTATTCATGGAGGAATTTTTTAATCAAATTCTTTTATATACAATGGCGCCTACGGTTCTATTATTCTTCTCTAAACCAAATTCTGCATAAATATTAATATATTATTTTATGGTCCGAGAGGAGAGTATTTGATTTAGTATGCTGGTGAAAACGTTTCCTAGAGTTTAACAATTTTATCCCTCTTGAAAATTATTTGCATTAGATACGTCACCTTTTGTAAACACTGATATAACGCTTTAATGCAGTCTGAAGGATAAAATATTTTTGCGTGTAAGCTGCTGAAAGCGGAAAAGACGCAATAATGTATTTATTCAAAACAGTATTAAGACCTCGTGCTTATTACATTTTATTTGATCTGGGGACATTATAATAATTTATTAAATGACCAGGACAGCAGTTATAAATGGGAGAGTAAATCGCTATGGACTTAGCGTTCGGAGCCAGTAAGTTTCTATTTAAGTTATTTAATTCGAATGATTTTAAAGCAGAAGAGTGAAAAACACAATAATTCGCTTAAAGAATTTCAAAGGGAAAAACAATGCTATCAGAACGGAAATCAAAGACACATTATTACATACATGAAAAATAAAGACGCCAGCCTTGATTAATCGGTATTTAAATAACTTGGATAGAACTTTTGATCTATATTCTTCTATTGATCCTGAAAAAGGTTTGATTTTAGAAACACCTAAGCAACCTATACTTAGTGAATTTTACAAAACCCCTGATTAACATATAACTTATGAGCATGTTTTTTTATTGCCGTTGTAATGGGTGCTGGTGTTTTTGTTGGCTATAAATTCTTTGAGAATTGAGCTGACTGCATAACACATTTTTATAATAAATTTTTAACAGTTAAATAAATAAGAAGGATGATCACATATGGAAGGTGAATAACTCATCATAAACAGAAAAAGACCTCATAAGTTGTTAAGCATCCAAATACAACGCATTCTTTTATTACATGCACACAGCAGTGAGAAAGTGTAATGCATACGTTAGATCAAAATGTCTTAATTGTATCTGGTAGTTTAAATGAGATGCAAAACAATTTAATTTTAAACAATATTAGAAGAATGATGATTAAGGACATAAGCGAGGACGGAAGTGAATATATTTTTTAACTGAATGATTGCAGCAGTTTCATGTAGTTTAATGGCTCGTGATTACCAATGTCTGTGAAAACAAATGCGATAGAGCAAGGCACAGCGAACAAACAAAAAAGCCACATTAAGATAATATCAGAAGAAACTAATGCACAAAACGCTGGTGCATAGCTAACCATTGTATCGTATACGCAAAAGGCAATTGCATTCGATATTTATATACTACCAGATTATCGCCCGTAATATCATTATCCTCTTCCCCTGGATTTGAGACCTTTGATATTACCTTGAAACAAGCTTCTAAATTAATAGAATGTTCAGACCAAGACTATGAATTAGATAATATTTCTTCTCCATTACGATACTGTTACTTATGAGCTTTTGGCTAATACGTAATCGAGAAGTACAGATAATATTACCAGAGAAAGAATTATTCATAAAACTTCTAATATAACCTTAACAAATGCAATACCTTATTCACCACGAATAATAATCTGCAAAATGGATAAATAAACTGGTCTCGAGAGTATTTCAATCCAGCAATAGAAACAAATAACAATTACTACGGGAGGTTTCCGTATCATGTTTTGTTCACAGGGTTATATGTTGGATTAACGATTTAGAGAAGCAGATACAATTTTCTGCGATGAACAAGAAAAGGCACTATGAGTAATATTAGTATAGATAAATTTTACACCCATCACCACTCCAACTATTTGGACTTCAGAAGCACACCTGATATTGCACTGCATAGAAAAGGACAATTATTAGCAACTGTTGAACAAAAAATACACCTACATATAAAGGGGAAAGGAAATATAGATTTATCAGAACACCAATTAAAATTAAGCATCCTCTCGAGTCCCGTCCGAATTACCATCTACTAAATGTATCTAAAAGAACCTCATAATATGATTATATATGGTGTTGCAAGTTGCAAAAAGACAAAGTTTTCACTAGATTTGATTGAAACAAAATATAATTTTTTTTTCAATCATTATATTATTGTCACCATCTGTCTGTTATGTACGCTAAGACTTGCAACGGAAAACGATATGTAATTCTAATGGATCCTGACATTAATTTAGATGCATGGCTAGAGTTATTTATTAGTGTATACCGGAAAACGAATACTTTGTTCCTTATCGACGATTGTGCAAAAAGCAGATGATATAAAGAAAGAAGCAACCAACTTAACAAAGTGATTATTCGCTGGTAGACATTATGGAACACCCTTATAGGTGATATCACAGAAGTAAAATTTTCTCATTAAAGATCTTCGTGAAATGTTAGATTTATATGAGTCTCTTACTCGAACGATAAAAATTCTATGGAAAACATTCTGGATAAAATCGATGTACTAACAAATAGTTATTATAAATGAAATAGTCAAAATGTTTAAAGGAAGCAAAAATAAACCTTTAATGAGACTGGAATGTCTGTTTCATTACAAGGTAGGAAAGTAACTAGTTAATTAATAGGTTAATTAACTGCACTCCAAGAGTCTATACCTGTAGAGTCAATTATCAAAATATAATCTATATCAGCATACGGTGAATGGACAACCTTATTTATCTTATATCATTCTACAGCTCGTGCGCATATAATCTAGCTCATTTCTTGGTGGTTTATTGTTTGATTAAATAAACAATCTGATAATATCTCGTCTGAGATTTCTTTTTAACAAATGATGTTTTAATACACATGCATACTTGTTTCTACTACGTCAGTTTTAAATGCATATTGCTTAATTTTAAGATCACATACTTTATGTATTTGTACCTGATTGAAGCTTAATTTTAAGATCACATACTTTCTGTATTTGTACCTGATTGAAGCTTAATTTTAAGATCACATACTTTCTGCATTTGTACCTGATTGAAGCTTAATTTTAAGATCACATACTTTCTGTATTTGTACCTGATTGAAATCATCTTTGAAGAATTCAACAACTTTCTTGTCGTCAAATGGTAATCCATAATTGCTATCGTTTTAGTAATCGCTTTTGTCGTAAAACTGTATATTTGGTTACATATAATTGTAGAAGTTGTCTCTTTTAAACATAAAGTACATCTGTATTCTTCATTAATTGGTTCAGTTTGTCACCATATTGGGTTTTTTACTTCTTGTAGTAAGAGTCATACCCAAGCAACCCACTTCTAGCGCTATAATTCCACACTAAATTGTTTGGCCTAATTTTATTTTCTTGTTCTTTTAATCTCAATAATACCATATCTTCATCTATTATTGTTTGCCTTGTAACTGAAACGTTCCTGTGATGTCTGAAATATATCGTTTCATCTGTACATATTTTACCTTTGTTCTCTTTCTTAAATTTTCCGTTTGCTTTCTAAAGGTGCCATTACTAGTTACCTTAAATATTAACAAAGTCTTTTTAAAAGTCATTGTTTGCTTTTTGTCTCAAAGATCAATGGAAGATTTTAGTCACGGCTCTTGATCAAATTTAACTGCTATATGAGAATTGTTGCTTGTCTTCCTAACTGAAATGCAACTTAGAATTGCCAATAACACATCTTTCATTGCTTTGCTGTTTAACGTGCATAATAATTTTTTTGCTGAATGCTCTCTACTCCTTTTACATTCTATCAATTTCTTTTCTAGTGGAGATAAATCATCCTAATAGGAATGAGTTTTTCTTCTAGAGCCCAAGGTTAATCTTTAAAATGGCCGTGCAAATGTGTTCGTATTTCTGAAATCTACTTCTAGATTTCTAGTTTAGTGATCTCAAAAAAATGTCCTGGATCTAGTTTACAATTTATTATTCACACACATATCAAAATTCTTGAAAAATAGCACATAACGTTAGGTATCTTTCTTTTCGTTGTGGTCGTTATGATCGTCAAGAGAATTTACTTTGAAATGGTTATAACATCTTTTATTTATTTAGAATCCTAAGCACTAATGCCTGATCCGGTGAGGTCTATATCTGTTTCGTGATAGTTGTGTTTCAGTAACTCATATATGGTTTATTTCAGAGGCCAGTAAGTAAACCAACCTGACCTTTAGGGTCACACTATATATTCTTTACTGTTTTCTGTTTATGCCATTAACTATTACCTTATTGATATTGCTCTAAACATGTCATGTCAGTCAGGAGGGTAACGTACAGCGTGTCTTATCGATCGAGATATTTAAACCTGTGTGACACCTTGATTTGCTTACGAGAGCGCGGAAATCCATTTCTTGTAAACTTGACTTTGTGCTAAAAATATATGTATACAGGGCTGACACTTATTTCATAGGGCCACTTAAATTTATTTGAACGAAGTATGTATCTGTTTCTAGGTGATAATTAAACTGTACAGATTTATAAATATAGTTAATATCTTCACTGGTCTGGTATCAAATCAATATGACTTTTTCTCTGTGTGATAACGTAAAACGTGCAAGAATTTTTTTTGTCATTAGGTCTTGATATTTTATGCTAGTACGGAGGCATACGGGACTTCTTCTCTGTATGAATAATATTAAGGAAAGAAAGTTACGTATCTCAGCACAGGGTGGGTGAATTCAATCCTCTAGAAATTATAATATATTTAAACGGGTGAGAGGGGCAACTCTGTTTAAGCACCATAGTTGTAAACCAAAGGTTGGTGGTTCGAACCCAGGTTTCCGCCAAAAATATTTTGGATATATTATTGTTCCACGTTATTGTCTAAAGCTAGCCACAGAAAACCCGGATAGCAATACCTCGGCACAACTCAATATACTCAAAGAATAAATAAATAAACTAAATAAATAAAATTAAACCATACTATGATGAGCATGACACAAAATTTCATGTGTGGAAAAGACATATTTTTATTTATTTAAAAAAAAATGATATTGCTAAAGATTTAGTGCTTGACGGAAAATCTCGTGCATGCAAATAGAGCACACATTTCGATAAGAATCAATTGGAAAAAAGATCTCTTAAAAGATATGTGGCCTCTCTGTAGTGAAATTGATAATTTATTATTGTGCATTTATTTGACATTTATAATGCCAAATATGAACAGGCAATAAGTGAAGGTACAAAACGGATGGTCGACACAAATGAGTATTTACCATTGCACATAGATGGGTATCAGCCGTTCAGAAGAAATTCTAATTTAGTATAGCTTGAAAGAATTAAGAACAAACCAGTTTGTATAAATGTAGCAAATCAAGACAGTACATGGTGTTTGTTTCTTTTCTATGGAATACAGTTTAAGTAATAAACAAGATTGTCAGAGACAGTTAAAATACAATATGTGTAGATACATGAAATGGTTTGACAGATGTCCGCAGCAATCTCAAAAACTGTAACAAGCTCCATATGTCTCTAAATAGTCCAAAAACTATGTTCCATTCAAAAAATAAGGGAAAATTAACTTGCCTTTAACTGCAGATTAAATCCATTCATATATCCCATGCAACATCTGTAAAAATTCAAATCCAAAGAGTAAATCCATATTTGAAATGCAGACATACTGACGATGCAACTGCCTAGTTTATCTTGGCTTAGACAAGTTTAGGCACATTTATATGTTGAGGGCTCTACACTATCTTTCATAAAACACTAAATGCCTAATTCTTTTCTTAAAAAGTTTATATTTAATGCTTTTTAAAAGAATCGGTGAATAAAAGGGGGATATGTAATCTGTGTGTACAACGCCGCATAAGTGCTTTGTTCCGAGTCGGAGGAAAGAACTCGTTTGATACGGCGCAGGCACAGTCTCCGCCTGACGGCCTCGACATTCATACGCCATATCAAATCGTTCTATCACCCCGCCCTGAACAAAACATATGTAGTTTTGTCTATATGTCTGAGGTAATGTCAGTGCATATCCATCACACCGATTTTGTGTCATTCCCCTTACACTCAGACCAAGTAACCCGAGCCTGTAGAATTTGAACAAATCAATAAAGAAGAAGACAGTATGCGCGTGATGTTTATTTATTTCATTTTTGCGTAAATAAGAACGCAGGCAGCTCATTACAGTTATTGATTTTTTTTTCTTGTGATATTTTTTGATTTTCGTTAGAGGCGTTCATTCAATAGTTCCACTAGTACAGTAATTAATTACATTAAGTCAATAGTATGACTAGTGTGCTAGTTGATACTATTACTTTTATAGCTCGTCTTATGCGCTAGATCACCAGCTGTGATACAGTAGTTAGCTTATTGAGACAGATGGAATCTGAATTCATTCGTGGATCGTTTTATTTTTAATTTATTGTGCGTGAGCGAAAACAAAACATAAAAAAACAGTTGCTGATTTAAATTTTACAAATAATGCTATCATTCACAGTATACAAGGAATTCTCGTGGGCCATCGATTTCTCACTGTATCACACTTCTTTCTCCTTGCCGTCTCCAAACAGTTTTTCAATGTCAAAAATGGAGTCCTTAAAATCTTCAACTTCTTCGTTTTGCTCCCAACAGTCCCAGTGTAGCTTCTCGTCGTCAAGCATGGAGTGCCTAGTATTTTCTTCTCTATGATCTGCGCTGTCGCCGAATAGTTTTTCAACGTTAAATATCCAGTCCCTAGTACTTTCTTCATTTCGCTCGCTGTTGTCCCCAAACAAATTTTCACCGTGAAACGATGAACCTATTTCTTCCACCTCTGTCAAAAATACTCGCACTCCATCATCCAACAATGAAGTCCTAGTTTGAGATGTTGCCTTTTTGCCGTTTGTACTATGACATACGCTAGTGTCCTCATCTTCGTCTGTTTTTGAGAATAGATTGTCACTAATCATATTGCCATCATTTTTGCATTCATGTTTAGTTCCTTCATACTGCATAATTTCTGTCTCAGTTTCATAAATCATGTCTTCAGGTCCCAATTGTGAGTTAAAGTCTGACAAACTTAAATGAAATCCTTCCAATGGATCAGACGATGGCAAGCTCTCCACTGAATCGGTGTAAGTCTGAGAAGGTATCGATTCATGTGTAAATTGTGTATCTGACGTTTCCTCTTCTGGTGTTGGCGAAACAGGTTGTGTGATACTTGTCTGATAAGGAACAGGGATGGGATGAACACCAGCCTCGATTGATTGTCCTATAGGTAAAGGACGTGAACCCAGTGAATCTTCCATCATTTCGAGATGAATAGTGCCACACGAGTTCCTATCTGCGATGCACTGCTCCGATTCCCCATGTAGATTTGCGAATTGCGACATGACTATAAATGGCACTACATTGTGATCATCCGCATTTGATTGCCCCGACGGTGGAGGACGACTGATTAACGATTCAAAGAAGCCCTGATCAATATCGACTGTGATCCAACTTTCTAAATTTTGCTCCCCGCCGTCCCCAAACAAATTTTCACTCTGAAACGATGAACCTGTTTCCTCCACTTCTGTCAAAGATACTCGCACTCCATCATCCAACAGTGAAGCCATGGTTTGAGATCTTGCCTTTTTGTAGTCTGTACGACAACCTACGTTAGTGTCCTCAGCTTCGTCTGTTTTTGATAACCGATTATTACTAATCGTACTGTCCTCATTTTTGCATTCATCTTCAGTTCCTTCATATTGCATAATTTCTGTCCCAATTTCATAATTCATGACTTCAGGTCCCAATCGTGAATTAAAGTCTGACAAACTTAAATTTAATCCTTCCAGTGGATCAGACGAAGGCAACCTCTCCACTGAAACGGTGTAAACGTGAGAAGTTACTGATGCATACGTTAACTGATCATCTGACGTTCCCTTTTCTGATGTTGACGAAACAGGTTGTGTGTTACTTACATAATAGGGAATGAGGTTAGGATTAAGAATAGCTTCGAATGATTGCCCTATAGGTAAAAGACGTGGACCCAGTGAATCCTCCATCGACTCAAGATGAATAGTGCCACCTGCATTCCTATCTGCGATACTCTGCTCCGATTCACCATGTAGAAATGTGAATTGCGAAATCAACATATGGGGCACCATATTTGCATCATTCGCATTTGATAGCCCCGAAAGTGGAGGACGACTGCTTAACGATTCGTTCATGCACTGAATGCTGCCGGCTGTGATCCTATTCTCGGTGAAATGCAGGTTGGGGTCAGGGTTACGGAGCCTTCCATCCTTTCTTTGCTGCAATTCGTCTTGGTAGTTGATAATAAAGGAGTGGTCAACTTTGTGAATATTGCTCGCAAATTCAATGGCTGTGGCTAAATAAGACAGTGCAAGGTCCAAGTTTTCTTCTAATTCAGATACTCTTGCTCTTGCCATGTAATATAATAATTTTCTCTTCTGCTCCATGTACTGCCACATAATATCTACATTTCCAAGGAGGTCCTTTGCATGGGTAAGGTGCACTGTACAACCCATGATAATTCTACAATAGTTACTTATGCCTAGAAGGCAAAATATCATTCTCATCATTATCATTAATGTCCACTGACATCGTATACTCTCCTCTTCACCTTCAAGTAATTCTAATCCTTTTCTTGCAGTGGCTATCAGCTGTTTTTGTATACTTTCACTTGGATCACGTTCAAATTTTCTTAATAAATAATGGACATCAAGGTAGTAAAAGTCAATTTTTAATGGACAGTTTTCAACCTCTAGGGCCAATTGCCGCCCGGCATTAATTATTTCTTCTGCCACATCATAATCCTTTCGGCTTTTGTACACAAAAGCATTTGCGAGTCGCCCAAACATTACCATTTTCATAAGCGATACATTGGAGGTATTTGAAAGAATTTCCAACATTTTGTCGTACGCTTCTTGTCTAAAGAGATTCTCGGACGAGAGATCGCTTGGGTCCGATTCCTGCCGTCCAAGAGGAATATCAGAGTGAACTGCCAAGCTGAGGAACAATTTATCATGAAGAAACTGTAGTTTTGTTTCATCCGTCTCACATTTTATTTGAGTAATTATCTTCTGGTGAAACCTTTCTGCCCAGTACAAGGGATATTCAAATGCCTTATTATACACGAGACATTGCTTTATATCTTTGAAGTAGATAACATTTTTCCTGCTAGTTGAGGATGATTTGGGAACTAGCTGAAGCTCTGATTTGGATGAAACTAAGTAAGCAGCAACGTTGGCATATCCTGCTGATTTCAATATTTGGACCAATCTTAGGTCAGAAAATGAAACATTGAAACATTTCAAAAGTCTTTTACAGATGTCAATCTTCGGATGGCCTTCATCTGCAAGGTGCTGTAATTTGTTGAGCCATCTGTGGTACGTGCGTTTCTGCTTAACTATTTCATTTACAAGTACAAAAGGATCGAGCAGGGCGCTAGCATATGTAAGGGACTCTTCGTCGAATTCCATTTTTCAGAAGCTGATTGAAATTTTATTTCTCGTTAGCATTTCACCAAAGATGTCTGAAATGACAGATACAAGCGTTATTATAACCAAAGTTCAATTTTCCGATAAATATTTGTTATAAAATGAAGATAGTACTCTCTATATATTTTCAATTGAGATAATCACATGAAAGAGTACTTCCCCAAGAAATATGAGTCAGGAGAATGATCGCTGCATAAATTTTACATTACTGAAGATGGCGTATGCTATGAAAGCAAAATGTTTAAATGTTTTACTATTTTTGTGCCTTCATCCATATGTAATGGCATATCAGTATCATTTGTCTAATGTCTAAAGTCCTTTAGGCCAGGATGCTTTCTGTCAAAAGTCCTTTAGGCCAGGATGCTTTCTGTCAAAAGTCCTTTAGGCCAGGATGCTTTCTGTTAAAGTTGATCACAGTCTGTAGAGCAATTTGCAATAAAGTTCTTTGCATGTTTTTTTGTTTTAGTTTGCAAAACCTGACTATATTTGATAGCTGAATCAAATCATTCTTACCAGTTTCAAAGCCGTTAATAGTGTTCTTTCAAAATTTGTCCAAATCTGTTCTGCAATTTTTTAGATGAAGTCCTTTATATGTTTTTTATCTTTTATTTTTATTAACCGTGGATAGATTTGATGAAAGTTGGTCAGAATTTGTACAACTGTGAAGGTCTTTCATGTCAGAACGCCCTCTGTCAAATTTGGTAGATTTCTGTAGCAATTTTTCATTAACAACTGTGACCATGCTTAACTGCAGAGTGGAATCAAGTTCTTCAGGCCAAGACACTATTTCTTGAATTCGATCAACTGTTAAGTGGCTTTTAAGAAGTCATTTCAAGTTTTTCAGAGGGGCCCCGAGTGGCCGAGTGGTCTAAAGCGCTGATCGTTACGGATCACTGCCATCTCACCTCTGTCTGCGTGAGTTCGAGTCCAGGCTCGGCTAACGTGGGTACGTGAGAAAGCCTGCCAGTAGCTTCTCGTGGGTCGGTGGTTCTTCCCGGGGTTTTCCAGGGTTCTTCCTCCACCATTAATACTGGCCGCCATGTATAGCCTACCTTGTGCTGAAAAATGGCGTTAAACCCTATAACAACAACAACAACAACAACAAGTTTTTCAATTTTTAGTAACGGCGGCCATATATGATGGCAGATCAGAATCAGTTGCATGAACCTGACATCCCTTCACGTCAAGATGTTTTTTGAGTCTTGTTTACAGTGTAACGATCAAAATCAAAGCCATTTGGATGAGAAAGAAGGTAAACCTGCCCAGACGTTGTTATAATTTGGTCTACCTCTTCCTTTCGACTTTATGGAATGGAGTTTTCTTTGAACTTAGGTTATATGTTAGAGTTAACTTATGCCAAGATGTTAAAAGATATTAGACAAAGCTAAATAATAAAACGTATACGTTGGAGACAACGTGGACCATTTTGAAAAAATTAACAGCTTGTAAAATACTATAGCTAACCATGTATCTACTAATGAGTTTTGTGATCTTATGTAACATTTCACAATCTGAGTAACACCCCGTACGTGTGTGTGTGTGTG
>JAECUM010038481.1:0-19792 GCA_016617855.1 Megalonaias nervosa
TGAATGTGTATTGAGTAGTCTATTGAACGTGTATTGATTAGTCTATTGAATGTATATTAATTAGTCTATTGAATGTATATTGATTAGTCTATTGAATGTGCATTGATTAATTTATTGAATGTGTATTGATTAGTCTATTGAATGTGTATTGATTAGTCTATTGAATGTGTATTGATTAGTCTATTGAATGTACATTGATTAGTCTATTGAATGTGCATAGATTAGTCTATTTAATGTGTATTGATTAGTCTATTGAATGTGTATTGATTAGTCTATTGAATGTGCATTGATTAGTCTATTGAATGTGTATTGATTAGTCTACTGAATGTGTATTGATTAGTCTATTGTATGTATATTGATTAGTCTATTGAATGTGTATTGATTGTTCTTATTTTGTTTTGTCCGAGACGACCAGCCAACTAGTATATATACATTTTAATTGTGTGGCAAAACAAATCCTTTTACTTGTTCCTAAACTGAAATATTTGCTCAAGAGATTGTGTTAAATATATGTTATTTAAAGGATATTGGCTGACATGTCAGATGTGATCTATGTTATAAGATATTGATGGCATAAACATTTACAAATCGCAAAATCAAAATGCTTAATTATCCATGACGTAAATCCTGTTAGCGAATCAAAAGTAGTTTTTAGAGCTTTGGAAGCTGTGGTTTACTAGGTAGTTATTTTTGTATATTGTATCAGTGATTTGATAATTATATATATTATTTTTTTTATAATTTTTCTTTTTGGAGAGAGATTAATAATTTAATAAGGACTGAGACGTTTAAGTTTTAATTTGAAAATATGTAACAATTAAAATCGAAAATGTAAAAATGCCGCCAAAGAAAAGAACCAAGTAAAACAATTATTTTTACCTAACAATAGCATAATTCTGAACTTCATGTAAAATGAATGAATGCACATTCAACAGAACATAGATGATTTATGATGAAATGTATAATGTGAGTTAATTCATTTGTGTCTAACAATGTATATATAAAATACAAATGTATCAAAATATTGTGAGAATGGTAGGCTCAGCTTGTGAGTGATATATATATATATATATATATATATATATATATATATATATATATATATATATATATATATATATATATATATATATATATATATATGATTTTGTCAACTGTGAGTCCTGACATTACAAAGATTAATTATTCACATCATCTCAGTTAAAATAAATTGTAATACCGGCACTCATTAAAGTTTATATTTAAATACAGGAACATACAAATTTGGTGCAAGATTATGTATCATTGGCCAAGCTGCAAACTGGCATTAGAAGGACAAAAGACATGGAAGATCTTATATGAGAGCTCATTTCAAATGAAATATATAAAAACACGTTCAATAATTGATGCCTTTGGCAAAGTTTAATTGCTAAAAGTTTGATATTATTCAGTATGTTTGAAAATTATTCAACACTTGTCATAAGTTCATATGAAATGTGCTCTAGTGTACTATTATATTTATCATATTAGATAAGTACATCGAAATATAGTTGCAAGACACCGCAGTGAAGTTCATTCAGATACATGGATATGACGTCTATAAATGATATTACATCATGATATCACTTTCAAGGTTGAGAGGGAATATTTGAAAATATCACATGAGTGTACAAAACATAATGTTCATTAGTTCATATGATATGAAGTATTAATATTATACACAGAAACCACTTATCAGCAATTTCAAAATATTCATGTGTGCCTTAAATCTGTTGCATTCTCTGAGCTAAATCTATGGCCAAAAGTGTACTTAATTTTTTCCCTGTAATCAATTATCATGCATATTCAATGAATACTAATATGCTATGCATGTACGTTTAAGAGTTTTACAACTGTTTATACTGATTTTATAATTAAGAACACAATTCATACTCAACTAAACACATAATTATTTTAAGCCCTATTTCATCGCCTTTTAAAAATTCAAGTCTTTATCCAACACAGAACATAATGAAAATTAATACATGTTTATATTTATACGTTTGTATGTTTATTTTGTGTCTAATGTTTCTTGAATTTATCAGAATATAATCGCTGTCAAGAAGATCGTCTAAAGGCTAAAATATTTATGGCAGGTAGTTGTGTTGTCTATCAGATCACCACACGTAGCATTTCTTGTCCGGATTCATGTATTCTGTTCGCTTGCAGCCAAAAGTCTCTGCAAATTCCCTGGAATTCTGAAGTGTTCCAATCACCCTGGAATTACAGTAATAAATATATATTAATATATATTTATGTATATAATATTATTATTTATTAGAGATATGTAGCCCAAGATGCCATGTCTATACGTTCTTTTAATGTTGTCAAAAGTTACTCTTACATCCTGTGCTAGACTCGCTTCTTAGATAAAAATACATCTTAGAAAATGATTAAAACAGGAAGAGCAACAAATACAGTGTCCACTATGTTATCGATTTATAGAGCGACACACCTTTAATAATCATATTATCCAGTGTGTTGTAGTTTTTCTACATTTGTTTTCTTTCTGTAGCAAATAATTTTTAGTTTATTTAGATTCCTCAATGCATGAAGTTCACAAATGAACGTTCTTTGGGAATACCTTCAACAGAGAGCGGCTGTTTACGATTTTACATTTGATTACATAGGTACAATCGTGATGGAGATGGCAGGGCATGTATATTCTTATAAACATTCATCGTGTTAATGATATTAATGAAAAAATCTTTTAATCTTTTCGCATCGTTTATTCCTCTCATCGCCTGTAATATATTGTCAAGTTTTCTCTAGGTGAGGTACTTTACTTTCTTTGTCTCGGCATTACATTTCGTCGTATGCTGATGTATTATTACACATCAATAAAGTTTCCAGCTAATTATCAGACAGGATACTGACCTAAATCTGCCTGGACTGTGTACCCCAGTCAATATTCTATCAATTGCCGCCTGATGTCTGAGATTCTCACACCAGATCTGCAGAAAAGAACACCATCAGTACAGTACACTAATGTTAAACGGTCATTAAAGGCGTTGAACAATGGGGTACAAATATAAGAATACATTTAAGTAATATACAACAAAAATAAGTGTTTAGTAATGTTCATGACTTTTAACATTTAAAAGTATAGATAGATAGATAGATAGATAGATAGATAGATAGATAGATAGATAGTCTTTCCAGGACCTACCTGAGCAAAATTAATAAAGAAAAGCTGATTGTGGTTGAAGTTTAGTCCAGGAAGCATTGGCTCCGGTGCTCCTCGTTTTTCGACCCACCTTTGATAGGCCTTTGCAAAGATTAAATATAATATAAAACATATAAGTTCGAGATACTGTTTTTATAACAGAACAAACAATACATTTGATGGGTATTTATGCAAGGTACACTTGCTTAAGCTTGCGACCCTTTTACGCAAGACTTACCAATGACGCGCCGTTTACTTAAGAAGCAAACTATATCATCATTAGCTCATTTTCTATCTTTATTTTTTATTCTTTAGAGTCACAGATATTAGCACACTTCCTTCAAGGTATGCTAGTAGACTTTTATTGCTTTAGTTACACACACAGTCGTTGACACTTACTCTAAAACTTTGCTTCAGTCCTCCGTTGTCTGCAATATTTTCTCCCTGAGTGTTGATACCTTTCAGCTGTAATGATATCAGTCATAATTATGTAATAATAATAATAATAATAATAATAATAATTCTACAGCAGCATATGCGACAACCACCAAACCAAAGGGATATTCAAAATGATTAGAAAAGATTAGCTCAGGGACATTGATTGATTATTGATTGGCGTTTAGTGCTATATTAACAGATGAAAGGTTATATCGTACCGTTTCAACTAAGTTCACGGTCCTTCCGAGAGACGCATGTAACACTATCGGATGGTCTGTGTAGGATTACACTTTGCAACCTTCTGGTGAAGTCAAAACAATATACTTTAAAAGTGACAACGGAATCCCTGTGATACAACTACAAAACACGTCCCAGTTTGATAACCTCTTGCACAGACATAAGTCCACAAGAGAGATTAGAACCGGCTACAGGAATGCATAAAAACACTGGAAATATCCCACAAAACTGACAAAACTTTTCAAAGTCCTTATGCAAAAAACAAGGGATACAATCAAAGAGTATGCAGCTATGAGCCAATAGCATAGTTAGAAATGATGTGATAGATACTCACTAGAATGACTGTAGATATCGAATCGAACTATTTATGTTGCAAAGGACTACTCCATTCAGAACAGAAGGAATCTATGGACGTGGGCGAACCGTCTAGATGGCAAAGGACTAATTCAAACAGAATAGAATGACGATAGTCGAGGAGAACAAAATACCAAATGCTTATTGATAAAACGGATCTTCGGAAAATGAAAAAAGACCGGTGCATAGCATGTATCGACTACAAGATAGTAATGATTCCACTGGTGGATCCTTGATGGTCTACAGATGGTTGGTATATTCAGGACAATAGTGCTGAAACAAGTTGCTGAGAACAGGAAATCAACATACCGGTGGACTTCCAGACCGATCGTAGGATACAGTAAAGAAGCCAAACGCAGCACCGGTGGACAATCAGATTTACCTTGCCAATATTTTATTGATCAGAATGTACTTATACGCAAGGTAGAGGTGCGCGGTATCACTGGTATACCTGTTGAGAGCCGTATTTCTTCTGCTGGTACTTTTCACTGTACCGCTATTTCGGTAGTTTCCGACAATTAGAAATGTACGTAAATTCCGGAGTAATCTTTTTATAAATTTATTGGCATCGAAAAATAATTACAGTTTCAAATTAAACATAATTTTAAAAAATTATGTACTTTCACAAAATGGTTATATCTGTTATGGATTAATTTCGAATATTACAAATATATTTGTGAACCGTTAATCACATGTTTAACACGAGTCACGTATGACAACATATGCGCCGAATAGGATGTTGTGAAAGATATTCGGGTCAAATGCAACTTTTGGAAACGTTCATACTGAAAAAGAATATATATTTTACTAAACTAAGCGCATATTAACGTGTTAAGTACCTGTATTACTTTGTATTACCGAGAATAGTCCTATGATTTTCTGAACAGTAGCTGCTTCTCTCAGAAGTTTACGTAATTTTGATAGTTCGCTAAATATTTTCTCGTTTGTTGAGTCAGTGTGTTTTATGTATACTGGCCCTCTCTTGCCCTGGTGTTGGTATGCCAATCGAAGGTTCACTTCCTATTTAGCAGTAGTATAGGTAGTAAATTGTAAGCATCAGTGTCAAGACTTTCCATTTTTACCAACAAGTGCTCTAATGTCAATGTAATGTCCTTTACAGGGTGTCAGCAATTGTATAAGCTTAATCACCCCACGTTAGTTACAGTTTGTAAATGAAAACTTATACAATAATTAACATACTCATAGAAACTTCATGTACTACAAGGTACTGACCATGTAGTTTTCAGTGGTGGGCTTCCATTTGCTTTCGATCCGAGATTTTTGTTTCTTTTAGCTCTAGGTCATTCATTTTTTCTACTCTAACGAAAGGTGCAAGATAAGGTAACAAAGTAACCTCTCGTGACCAGAAACCTCAGAATGGTCTGAAAGCTCCCAGATCGTACCAACTGTCGTGTGAATACCTCACAAACTAGAAAGAAACCTGAAAACTTAAGAATGGCATAAAAACCAAAACTAATAAGAACAACAAGAAATTTGCATAAGGTAAAACTTAGTTATTGCTATAAGCATTTATGCATAGGAAGTCTAGTAAACATAATTTAAAACTTAAATGATCAAATTATGGTACCATTCTAAACCGTAAAAATCCTGAGAAAAGCACATGAAAGAAACATTTGAAGTGTTACCGTCATATTTGCTTCAGGAAGAAGGTAGCTGCCATACTGGTCTACTATACACTGAGCCTTTGTCTTAAAATTATTGATGACGTCAGTCGACCACCACTGTTGAAGGTTGCCGTCCTTATCATACTGTCGGCCTGCATCGAAAAATGTTTAGGTGTTCCGATTGTTGTTTTGTTGACAAAAAGTCCCTACGGCAAGATATTACGATTTCGGGGGGCGGGGGGGGGGGGCAAAAATATACTTCAGTAGTTAAATGTAAAGGCAACTTTCAAATATCCATGTTTGTATGTGTATGAAATTAGAAAGATGGATTGGTTTAGAGGATATGACATGCAATTCTGCCGCAAAATTGCAACACTATGCAACAAATACATGATGAAATTAATTTGCAAATTATCGTACTGTCCTTTTTAAATTTGATGGACTTGTTTATGATCTATCACGAAGAGAATAGTATATCGTCATTAAATTTCACATGAAATATTCCATTTTCTTTAGAAGTCGGAAACATTTTCATTTTCTGATTTTAAGAAGTCGGATTTTTTTGTTTCTTCACTCATTGCTTGATAGGTGTTTCACTAAGTTTAAAACACGAAATATCATATCATACCAAGATAATACGGTGTAAGAATGTATTGCACATAGACACATCAGGGCGAGAATTGTAACTCGAACCTTCGGATCCACCGCGGCTTTTTTTCTTACATAAGTGCAATAATAAATTCAACGAGTTCTACCAAAGATTGGAGTATTTTATTGTAGTAAAGGTCATTGATTTTTGTTACTGCCCTCCATATTCTTTTTCAGATACTTCTGGAGTCTGAATACCCAATTTTCCTTTGCTTTTTTCCATATAGGCAAGACTGCTAGGTATGGTTAGTTTTCTGAACTGGCAGGCTTGGAAGGAAAACGCGTTAAACAATGAATAAGATTTGTGTAGCACATACCTCTGTCATCAAATCCGTGTGTTATTTCATGACCTATCACAACGCCTATACCTCCAAAGTTCATGGATCTGAAAACATATACGAAATTTGTTGTTAAGAGAATAAAAGAAAGGTAAAGGGAAGAAAAAGTCAGCTTTATGGCCATTTCGGAATATATGTTACTGACACAGCGAATGAAGGCAAGAGTCTAACAAGAACTTTTACCAATATTATTTCTATATATTGTCATCTAGGTAATATTGACATTATAGAAACGGATGCAAAATGATGATTTAAAGCAACATAATGATTGTTCTAATGATGATTTAAAGCAACATAATGATTGGTCAAAACAGTGGTTAGATCTTATAAATCAGGGTTGATTTGTATGGGTGATGTGCAAACGTTGAAAATGTTTAGTTAGAGAAGCCTCAAGGAGGCAGGTTTATAAAGAATACAGATGAACTTTAATCAGTAAAGTCACTGTATTTTTTACAAACCTGCTTCCTTGAGGCTTCTCTAACTGAACACTTTCAACGTTTGCACATCACCCATACAAATTAATTCCAAACCAGATGTACCAAGAGGCTAGGAATATTGCGTACACTTAAAACTTTTGTCTCTAGAACACATTTTAATAAATTTGTACTCACTGCTGATTAGACCAGTCTTAGAATATGCTGACGTTGTTTGAATTAGGCGCATTGATAAAGATAGTATCTGATTCGAAAGGTCGCACAATGCAACAACCAGAATTATTACTGGATTAACTCGGAGATTTAAATTGAAATATTTATATTACGAGGCTGCATGGGTCCACTTGTCGAAGCGGCGCAACTAATATAGTTGGTTACATTTTTTAAAGATAATGTATGGCTTCTGATATTTAACGTCAAGAATTACTTGTTCTGCTCTAGGTCAAAAACATTCCAATAGCTTAAACTGTTATATTGTCACGTGATGTAGACATATAATGTAATCAACATTGTAACTTGCACAGGATACTTCAAACATTTATAATGGAGTCCAAACAGTTCAACTGATATAAAAAGCAACAACAGTACCAGAACCATTCAATGTATTTTGATCATAGTCTCTCTCTCTCATGATGAAATTTGTTTTCTTTTTTATTCCAAATTTATGTGTAAAGACAACTAAAAGTTGCAAAAACATTTGCGGCCTGATCCTTTGTGGTTTAGATTCATAAAACATGTCTAAACTAATCTTTGCTTTAGACAAGTAACGGCCAATGAAAATATACAACATTAAGACAACAAAGCACAAAAATACTTAATATTATGGCTAAATATGAAAATGGCCAAAAACAACTTTTCAAAACGCTAACGCTAAATATACAAACGGCAAAAATTGCTCAACGTTGCGACTAAATATTCAAACGGCCTAAAATAATGTTCCTCATTAAGACTAAACGGCCAGAATTAAATATTTAGCGTAAAAACAAACTATTTGAAGGACCTAAACAAAATATTTAAAATACCAAAACCAGCTTTAAGCGTTAAGGCTTTTTTATTACGTAATTTTACCAACGGCTTCAAGTTATTCAGTCCGATTTGTAGCCCTAGTATCTTCAATGAACCAAAATGCTGAAAGAAAGTGTTCTTTATGCATGTTTCCCTGTTTTTTGTCTCTTACAATTTTGGGAGGTCTATAGACAATAAGTATTAATACATCTCCAGACTAATTCTTACTATTTATATTGATTGGCTTTTTTAAAATTGTGTTAAAGAACAAAGATTATGATAAAAAGTTGAAATTACTTTGGTTGATCCTTTGCATAAAATGGTGGTTGTAGAATTCCGGCGGGAAACACTGGGGAAAAAAAATCAAGAAAATAGATACATGTTTATGATAAGCGGGATCAACACATTTACCATAAAAATGCAATAATAGAAAAAGACTGAAAAGAAAATTATCTCTCTCCTATTCATGAATATGAAATTAAAAGAATGCTTTGCATAATGTCATTATCAGAAAACATGAAAATTTCTAAACTTTGATAATTTATTTTCAGTACCAATCACCAGCTGTAGAATGTAGTGAGTGAAAGTTTTATTTACTAGAAACTATATGGATGGCTCGCTATTGATTTTTAATGAATCAGAATTTATTGCCATATGGCAACGATATAAAATATTTTCAAGTTCTAAGAATCCTCACCAAAAAGGTACTCATCAATGTTTAATATGTGTATTAGAAACTCAGTTGCTTTTACGGAAAGTTTGTTATGAACGCATGTTTCACAAATATAAATGTGCCTATGAAACATCAATTTCCAGTGATCATGAAGTCGATGGAGTGTGAAATTGTGGACACTGTCACTTACTCTGCCTTTGAGGCCTTAGTGTACAGTAATGATTTTCTTCCAAATCCGTCAATGTTTTATAATCCCAGAATGCAATAATTACCTTTATGATAATTTATTATATTCATGTTTACAAATTCCATTACATTTACATTTAAGACAGTTTGTTATATGTATAGATTGGACACTCGTCCATGCACAAAAGTCTCGTACTAAACACGGAATATTTCTCAAACCTCGAGAAAAAGTCAATATTGTAATAAGAATTACCTGCCAATGCGCATGATCACGAAGCAACTGTGTATAAGAAATCGACTTAATGTCAAAGTTAAGTATAAAAGACTAATAAAGAAGAAACGTACAGTATAAACTTTCCGTAATGTTAAAGTAACCGACGAAACTTACTAATCACGTTGAGAATTGAATTGTAGAAAGCATTTACTGTTGCTGGCGGAGTGGTCCATCTGAAATGCGATGAAACTAGTAAACATGGCTTGGCAAATATACACACAAACATCAGGGCAAAACGAAAGATCATTTAAAAATAGGGATCATTATTACATGATCGTGTCAACTCCAGACGGCCTGACAAATGCCGTTTTATGAGGTCAGCTAAACTCAAATAACGAAGCTGGTAAAATTTCAACTGCAATATTATAGTTTGGATTATGTAACAGAAAGAAATGAAACCAACAAGTTTTTAAAACTTAACAAATAATTTAATTATCAAAGTTATAAATCAAAATGTGAGAGGAACTTACAGTATTATGAAGTAAATCGAATTTATTCCTGAAAATGTTCTATTAAAGTCCAAAAGAATGAAAAGTTCCGTATACATTTCAGTACCGGAAATGTACTGTTTCGCCAAAAATCGTGACGTTGTCAAGATGACATTGTCTGCAACTCCCTTGAATAATTGACAATAGTTCCAGAATAAAATATAGTTTAATGAGCACTTTCAATTTTTACTGAATAATACTGACAAATATTTTTCCTTTCGAAAAATATCTAAATACAACATAATATAAGTCTGCAGGATTGATGTTACAACAAGAACACGAGAAATAAGAATGACAAAAATTGTCCAACTACAAGGGGGAAAACGCACATTGCTACTACGACCTACGTGACAAATCGCAAATTTCCAACATCGCAGAAGAACTCAGATGATTAAACCCATCCAACAGAAGTTAATTTTATACTTTTTGAGATACCACTTGACCGACCTGTCCAATAGCCCGAAACGTGTAAACATATTTACTAATAATTCTGTTATTAGTAACTGTCAAGACGTACGTAGGCATCTATTTATAGATCCTATGCAATTTTACGTTCTTTAAGATCTTAAATAAACCCTGTACACATACGCCAAATCCAGCTATAGATAATGACAACAATTCACAGTCAGGAATAAAAATTAAAAAAATTAGCAACATCATATACCAGGACTTATAAAATATATAGATATACATAACAGTAAGACGTTATCAAATGGAATTTGCAGGTAGTTTCACTCTGTTACTTCTGTTAAGGAACGAACAACTGGCATGTACAAATAACAAATTAAACGACTCTGATAATAAAATAAGGTTGGCTTTATATACTGATAAAACTAATCTAAACCTAATCTTCACAATCTCCTCCCAGAAGAAAGTTATGGATATTTTCTCTTTGGCAAATGACTTCGGATGGTCACCCAAATACGCCGTTTCTTTAGAAACTTACCTCAGAAATAATGCAATTAGTAGTGATTTGTGTTCAGAAAAGTACCTGCTTGTTTCTTTTTCTTGTCGTAAAGCAAGTAGATTTAAATAAATTACTCCTACAGTTTGCTTCAATGATATTATAAAGCACATACAGAGGAAAAAGTGAATATGTTCGCACAAGGAACAAGGTTCTTTCACTATCTGTGATACATCAACGAGCCTTTTTTTAACAAAGGAACATGGCTTTTGAACTCTCTGAGGTACATTAGAGAGAAAGTCGTTTCACATGTAACATGGTTATTTCACTACCTGGAGTGCATGGGCGATACTTTTATCACAAGAAACGTGTTTTATTTTTGCTGTTTGAGATACATCAGCGATATTGTTTCACAGGAACATGGTTATTCCACTACATTGAATCTCAAAATGAACATTGTTATTTCACTACCCACAATACATCCTGACACGTTTCTCGCAAGGAACATGGTAATTTCACTACCTACAATAAATACATCCTGACACGTTTCTCGCAAGGAACAAAGTAATTTCACTGCCTACAATATATGAATACCCGTTTCTCGCGAGGAACATGGTAATTTCACTACCTACATCATGACACGTTTCTCGCGAGGAACATGGTCATTTCACTACCTACAATGCATTACGGCATGTTTCATGCAAGGAACACGGCTATTTTGCTGCAGGAGGTACATCAACGTATACATGATTAAGGTCTTATGATTAAATATTAGGAGAGCGAAAAGATGGAAAAACTACAAATGACGATTGTCCCACCACAGTGCTCATCAAACTGACCTGAATTCAAAATTTAACCAGACGAACGGACGGACAAACAAGATTTAGACCATCGATTAAATTTGGATCCGGGCATAAATTTAAAATGTTTATTCAGATAAACTGGAGAGCACACTGGTTTTACTTACACGTTCTTATTATATTCTTCTCTGAGATTATACAGGCCACCTATTGCCGCCCTGTTGAGGTTACTCAAAACATTTTCAAAATATTTACTGCGATCCACTGTCACCTGTAATTTACAAAACCGTTAAGCATTATATATATATATATATATATATATATATATATATATATATATATATATATATATATATATATATATATATATATATATATATATATATATAACTTGGCTGACGACTGTGCATGGAGTTACAATAACACATCAACTGTAACAAAAAGCATGAACAAATGCAGAGGAATATGAGAAAACAAGTAAACATATATTCGAAAAAAGCGTTCAATGTTTGTGACAATTTTAAGATGTTACTTTACACTGTGATGTGTATATAATAAAATGGTATTCGGAGACTGTTTTTTGTTCTTCTTATCAGCTGTCACTGTTCGTATCACCCAATTTATAAGAACAAAAATGGTGAGAAAACTGTACCCTGTGGAACATCGTATAAGGTATTACAGCAGAAAGTAAGAAGTAAGACAGGCCTGTCAGACTTCGGCATCGTCTTATGTTATTAAGATGACCAAAAAGTGTAGAAAGTAAATAATTAAGTAAATAAGTATGTATGTATGTATGTATGTATGTATGTATGTATGTATGTACGTATGCATGTATGTATGTATGTATGTATGTATGTATGTATGTATGTATGTATGTATGTACGTACGTACGTATGTAAGTATGTATGTACGTATGTATGTATTTATGTATGCATGTATGTAAGCGAGAAAACGAGTGAAATGAGTAAGTAATTAACGGAGGGATAAACCCTACTTACATTTACATAAATGTTTTCCAAAAGAGTGTTGTTGGTCAGTTCATCCGGATATCCAATCCATTCCCTTATTGCCTTCGCCTTAAACAAAGGAGTTACCAAAGTGGGTGGAATGTATCCGTTTATCTAAAATTCCTCCCAGTATAATCCAGCAAAAAGAGAATACCTTTAACATGTATATTAACAAAATATATTTATATACGCATGCAGGTACTTGGATGTATAGGTGGGTAACTTGATAGGTAGATAATCTGTCTGTCTGTATGTACGAACGAATGAATGAATGTTAAATGTGTTTTAACAGTTTTTTGGCAATATAAATTTAAATCCATGCAAATGTTAAAACATTTAATAACAGTCACACATATACCGTATGTTAAAACATACGTTAATACGTTTTTATAACATTTACACGTACAACATATGTTAAAGCATTTTCAAACTATCACAACTTTACCATATGTTGAAACATTCTAGAACAACAACAAATAGATGAAATTTTAAACATTTTAGAACAACTACTACTATAAGTTATTTTAAAAATTTGTTTAAGAACACTAAAACAAATTATAACAATCACATATATACCATACTTTAAAATAGTTTAGAATAATCACACATATACCAATGTTAAAACATTTTAGAACAATCACAGGTATAACATTTATTAAACGTTTGAGAATAATCACACATCCAGGTACCTTTTCTTCAGCAAGTTTCCTCGTTGTACCATCCATCCAATCCAGTTCATTTAGGATTTCGTTAAAAGCTTCCCGAATGTCACTTATCATAGCTAAAGCCTAAAAGAGAAGAGAAACAGCACAGTAGGTTTTGTCTTTTGACCTTTCGATCACTTGAAGAAAATTTCACACGTTGACATGTCACGTTATCCTTTAGGAACGATACAGAATAATTAGTTGAAGCGATTGCTCTAGGTATGTTTCTGCAATTGAAATGAAAAATAAATAACTTGATCTGATAAGTCAAAGTAGTTATAGTAACTTCTGGAGACTGTGATAAAAATTAAAAAATTACAAATAAAAATATACAATTGATCTAAAACAAGTAAAATATTGGTTTATTTTTTTAACGTATTTGGGGCCTTCAAAACTTCAAAAAAATCTACAGAACATTTTCCTAATAATACTTATCTTGGCATTGCATTCTATGCAGTCTAGTTTTGCACAACTAAATGTTATGATGTTAAATACTCATACACAGATAATGGAATAATTTGTGCTTTTTATTAAAATTTTATACAGAAAATACGGACGGATGAAGAAGACATTAAATTCCGACAGAACTGCACAAAACACAGCAGGAACCAGAAGTTTTTTTGGGGTGGGGGTTTGGGACGAATGGTAGGGACTACGAAGGCGACTGTTCTTAGATTTCAGTCAGTTGAAAATTTTGACTAATTTGTTTGATACACTTATAATTGGACATATGTAAAAAGCTGTGAAAGAAATACAAATAAATTCAATGCACTACTAACAGAACTTTTCGCAGTCTCATCAAAAGACGTCTGAACAAAGAGCCTTCCAACCGCCATGCCCATCTGGTCGTTGACGTAATCTGCACAGTCCCTCCATCTGGCGCGGGGAGTTGACGTCCCGTAAATTACCTGTAATAGAAAGGTGTCTAAAATTCAGACTCGCTTAACCAGACTCTCAAGTGACTCTAACAATTTCTACATTAAGATTGATAAATCTCGCGAGTGTTTGGTTGAATGAAACTACCCATATAGGGGGCGCTCACCAGTTATTATGTACTGTTGAGAGAGTGACTTCTGTATGGTGAAGTTGTTTGCATTTAAAACATGCACAGTGGACAGAATATTGGCATACCTCTATGCAACTTTAATGTAATGTGGATGACATTTCTTTGGATATTGTACTTTTAGAAATTGTAAATAATCTTAGCACACTGAACTAAAATGTCTGCTCCCTTGTGCTCCAAAAATCAGCCTGAATTTGTCTAAAGTACACTATCCTTAGCACCTATTAAAATAGGGATAATGAACTTTACCAGACTAGACAATACCAGCTTCTGAAAGTGCAATGAATGAATTGCCAAATATATAAAATGTAAAAAAAGTTATCCGCTCTTTTTTTATACAAGTTACCTCTGAAGTTCAGAAAGTGAAAATGACCAAGTGGAGCTAGCACTTTTTGAAAGGTGCACATCTGGAGTAAGGCCAATCTGTATACTCTATAACCCATATTACACCCATCAATCATACACCAAAATAAAGGGAATTAAAGGTTCTTTGAACAATAGCTCAGATATACAAGGGTTTTTTTTAAATAGCCAGTATAACTAGTGAGGAAATCCAGGGGAATTCTTTTTCTTTAAAATTCTAACTCTCTGCAAAATACGAAACTGTAGAGCGCCACCTTAAGCACTACAGAGTGTCCAAGCTCCAAGTTAGTCGCGATGGCAAGACCTTGTGTACCAGACCCTTCGAACCTAACTTTGCCCAGAAAAATTACTTGAGATCGTACTTGTCCCTGTATGAAGGTACCGGACAACTAGGAAACCAACACCAGTCACGGCATTTCGTACGAGGATTATGTAGGAGGTTACACTTTGTGGGCCTTTGATTTCACTCCAGACCAAGGCAGCGATGAGGGACACCCTATAAAATCAGGTCAACTGCGTGTGGAACTTCAGTTTGTAGAAGCTCTCACCGAGACTGTGAACGTCATCCTATATGCCGAATTCGATAATACCATAGAAATCAACAGTTTGAGAGAAGTCATTCTAGACTATTTGAAACTATGGAAGACTCTTATCCCTCTTAGAAAAGTAGAGAATCTTTGGAAATGGAATAGAAGGATACCTTGAAAGCAGAACCCGAAGACAAAGACGAAGAGGACACAGTGGTCAAGTCCAGATGGCCAGAACAAGAACAACATTTAGTGTCATGTTTTGTCAAACACCTGGCGGATAAAATTACGGAATTGACCAAGAAAGATTGTTATGGATGTCAAAACGATCATCCCAGTCAAATTCAACACGATAAATGTCTGATGATGAGCCAAGAAGAAAAATTGGACGAGTATCTGGACGATACTTGGAGTCTCATCTCCGAAGAAGCAGTGTTGCATGAGTGGTATAAATGCTTGCGTGATCATTCCTGCCCTCCATTGAAATACTCTGGAGATCTATCGCATCGAAACTCTTTTAGCCCAGAGTTTGGAGACGAAGCAAAGAAACGGTTACTTGTCAGAGATTTTCAAACAAAAAGTCAGAATTGAATTGATGACTTATCATTACCTGTGAAACAAAAATATAAAAAAATATGGACACCTGGGAACTTTATTACCTTTTGAACAACAGTTCGTACACTGCTTCTTGGAATCATGTCGTGTGCACTAAATATGAATTTCCTCATCGCAAACCTCAAGACCATCAAGCTTATGTCATCAACACGGACGACAGTCATCTCCCAGGAACCCACTTTGTAGCCGTTTACTTCCCTAAAGAGGATTGTGTGGAGTATTTTGATTAGTATGGATTACCCCCTTTGGAAGACGACATCATCGACTTTATGAGAAGAAAATGCCCAGACGGTACGATTCAATAATATGAAATTACAAGGCACAGATTCCATGGTGTGTGGACAATATTGTGTGTATTTTCTTCATCAATGCACTCTTGGATATCCTTTAGAATATATAGTGACTTATTTTGATCGTAACTCTTCTAGAAACGATGAGAAAGTAGATCGATGGTTTTGTGACCATTATGGCTATCTTTTGTCTTTAGCTAGGAAACGTAATGTACATCAATGGCCTCATGACTTCCATCAGTGGTTATCTAACATGATTTCACAACGTTGTCAACCTTGTCAAAAAAGTTTGTTTGATGTTATTGTTAATTTTTAGTTGTTATCTGTTTGTTAAATAAAAAATGTTGCGTTTTGAAACAAATGTGTCTGTAGTTTGTTTAAAAAAAAAAAAAAAAACCACTGTGAATATATGCTCTTTGACTTCTCTCTAACCCTCACCATGACATTAGCTATCATAGCGTTCCGATCCAAGAAATACCAAGTGGGGGTGTTTTCTATCGCGTCCGCGTTTGAGCCATATAAAGTTAGTTAGTCTCCAGTCTGGCTAACTCAGCTAAGCAGCCATACCTGAAAAAACTAGATGCTATTCAAAGAAAAGCACTGGCTGTCTGTACTAGCACTCTCCCCTCAACCTCACTTGACGAACTCCAAGTACTCACTGGAGACCTCCCACTAAGGCTGAGAAGACAAGAAATGCTACTCAGATACTCAATCCGGCTTACATCTCATCCAAATACGCATCCCACAAAAATGGCTATTAGCAAGTGTAATAAATATTTTAGTCGAAACCTAGTGCCAAACGTACCAGGTGGAAAACAAATCCTAGAATTGAGAAAAAACCTGCCAATTTTGGAACAACAGGAGGGATACATGAAACCCCCTGACCAAGCCCCTTGGGAAAACCTAAAACCAAGGATTAAAACCAAAGCCACCGAATATGGAAACAAATTGGAACAGGAGCATCGACTAAAAACAAACATTACAATAGACATACTAGACACCTACTCCAGTTTCGTTAAAATATACACTGATGGATCGAAAACACCAGAGCCACCCAGAACAGCAGCAGCAGTGGTAATCCCAGAACTCAACATACAAATGGGAACCAGATTACCAGACCAATGCTCCACATACACAACTGAACTCTGGGCTATCAATGAATATTTAAACTGGATCTTAGAAAACAACATCCCAAAAGCAGTAATCATTAGTGTAATAACATCAATAAAAACAAATAACACTAAATCAGGAGAAACATTCCTTGCCAGGACTTACCACATGCTTAAAGAACTATCCACCAAAAACCAGCTCGTGGAATTTGTGTGGATACTATCACATATAGGAATCCCTGGCAACGAACAGGCGGACAAAGTCGCTGAAAGTAAACTAGGAGACCCTAACCCGGCCAATATTGCAGTACAGAAGCCCAAAGCCTAACTAGAACCTACATTAGCAATAAGTGGCATACTGGAATGCTACCACCAAGGGCAGAAAACTATACTCCACCCTTAAGGAAGTAAATAGGTCCATTAAACCACCCAGTGTTAACAGACCGGACCAAAAAATTATAAACCGAATTATGACCGGAAAGACAAAACTAGCCGGCAGCTTTGGTAAATATTTAGGACCAAAACCCACTAATATCAGCTGTTACCGCTGCCGCACCATAGAAGACCTCCATCATATTTTCAATAACTGCTCATAACATCAGTTAGCCAGAAATAAATTTCAAAATGCACACACAAAAAAATTGGATCCCCAATAACATACCCAGAGTTCCTAGATAAAAACAATAAAAACTTAAATAGAACATATAGAAACATCATAAACTATTTAAACGAAACCGGGCTCAAAGAAAAAATCGAATGCCCCATTAAAATACCCTGTCAGGCAAACAACGCCAAAAACCGCTACACCAAATAATCGTATAATACAAATGGCATAACCACTGGATAGGTGTCTTTGATATGTCAACAGGGAACTGATTATTCAACAAAGACACTTGTCCTCCCCCAAATCAATGCCATACGCACAAATACGTCAAGCAGTTAAAAGGCTGAAACCATGGGATGGATGCCTTTGATATGTCGGCTCGGGACCTGATTATTCAGCTAAGGCGTTTGTCCCTTCCAAAAAATAAATAGCCGTAAGCCAAACTTATACAACCACCTACATCAAACTCTAAAAAAAGAAAAAAAAAAAACCCATCTTATACCTCTATACCTCATTTCTTCTTTAGCCTCCTACCTTTTACCAAATAACCTACTAACCGATTCATCCTTTAACCCAATCATTCTACCTACCTTTCAACTAAAAGATGACAGTCAACCCAATAGAACAATAGAATAAGGGAGTCCGAACACCAGGACCGTTAGGGCCCGCCATACAAGGCGACTACAAAATTAGATTAGATAAGAACAATAGGGCCCCAAATAGACAATATAAGGTGGTCAAGAAACCCAATGACCATCAGGCCCCGCTACACAAGGCGGCAAAAAACCTAATCTACGCAAAGTAATCGGTCCCATATAAAAAATAAACAGCACAGGGTTCCTAAATTCTTAGTCCGTGCAAGACGACCAACTTTCGACCAATACCCAGGAAACAACGGACACAATCCTGCGGCTTGGCGCCTCCCTTTCTGGTCTACGCCACCCTTTTCCTCAGCCGGACACCAATAAACGTGCAATGCGCGCACCAATTCCAATCTCGCTATCAACCAAAAACGTGAGTGAGTGATGGTACTATATTCCCTCTCACCCTATGCTAGATCTGGACCGTAAAACATGAGTGTGTGCTGGGACTATTCCCACTCATGAAAGCCTAACATTCAGGCAGCTTGGAACTTACTGTTCTGCTGCCTGACGACTAAATTAACAGCACTCCTTGAGGGAATTAACGCCTGAGGAATGTGGCACTGATTCCATCCCTCAAGGAATAATTAACATCCTGCGGTGCAGGAATTAACCAGTGGCGCATGTACTTAATGTACGAAAGCCACTTTAATCCAAACTTAATAATAATAATAACAGTCTGGTTTCCCAACGTTGACCTGTTAACTTCGAAGAAGATGAGTAACAGAATTGCAAAGTTACTGGAACCCCAAATGCACCTGGAATATGCCGGGCGCATTTTAGATGAGCTGGCTATGGAGGCAATACAGGAGGAAGTCAGAATAAAAGAGGAGGAAGAGAAGACAAAAAAGAAGAAAGAGAAGGAGGAAAGGATCCTGCCTCACCTTATGCTACGTCCTGTGTGTAATGTGAAACCCGAGGTGAGGACGCCTCCACAGCCAGTACCAGCACCACAACCTCTATTAGTACCACAGCCACTACTAGCACCACAACTTCATCATCCACGGGTGTGGTATAGGAGAAGGAGGGAAGCCTTCACTATCCCAGAGACGGAAGATTGGGATAGTGAAGCAACTCAAGCCCCCTCTGCACTCCCTAGAACAACACTGAATTGGGAGCAAGATTGGAATAGGAGATGCGCGTGTGGTGCCCGACCTGGGAGGTGCCAGCATTAACCAGGTGCAATTGGAGTTTTAAAAAAAAAAACCAGCCCTTCTCAGGGCTAACCAGATCTTTAAAAAAGAGAGACTATTCAAGTTGCCAATTTGTGTGAATGTGTAG